>JAPMOR010071760.1:8260-26258 GCA_026543865.1 Argiope aurantia
AATAAATTGTGAATTTAAAATATAATTAAATAATAAATTGTGAATTTAAAATATAATTAAATAATAAATTGTGAATTTAAGTTAATAAAATGTAGAGTGCTACGGAAATAAGGTAACAGGATGAAATTGATAACCATTGGGAACGAGTTTGTTACTCCTTTAAACGATTTAACAAAAGTTCAAAATACACTTAATCTTTAAAAAAAGAGAAAGAAAATGACAATTTATATTTTTTAGTAGTAGATTACGGGACTCAGTTTAGATGTGATTCAAGCTTAATTTTTTAAAAATACTGATGAAAGTTAAGGTGAGAAAGTATTTACAGATAAAATAAATTTTAATGCATTAAAAAAATATAATCAAAATCGTATATTAAAAACTATAAATTTCTTAATTCCACAACTTTCTTTGAGTTTTTCAGCAAAAACTTTAAAATTTTATTAGCATTTATCGATTATAATTGCAGCATTCTGAAAAGTTGATTAACATTTACTTTACTTAAACAGTCATCGAAATTTTGGTGTCACTATGTCAAAGATACCTGAATCGGCATTCCTTTTTCCAAACTTTCACACCAGAATGTTTTATATGCAATGGCAGATTGTACATGTAATCATCGCACTATAAAATATGGGCAGATGTTTGAAAAAGTTGTTTAGTAAAAAATATAAATAGAATATTCAATGTCTTTAAACGTTTTCTTTGAATTTCACAAATATTTTAGAATTTGTTGCGGAAACAAATTATGTTCAAAATGTTAGTTTTCACCAATACGTTTTTATTTTTTGCTCTAAAAAAATATAATTTTTAATTTTTTTTTACTTTTTAGATTTTTATTTATATTTAATCATCATTTGTTCTTTAAAAATACAAAAATTTTAAAATAATTTTATACATCTTAGCCTTTTATTTACATTTCATTATCAAGTAATTTTGAAACCGATGTTTTTAACTGGGCGACACATCCTGATGAAATCAAAATTTAACTTTACAAGTCTGTTAATTGTTATAGTTCAGTGTGTTTCATATAAAACAATGTCCGTTAAAAAGCCCAATACCTATAAAATTCCAAAAAATAATAATATGTAAATTTTGTAAAATAATTAATTAATTAATTAAAAATTAGTTTGTAAAAAATACTTTTACTATTTGTATGAACACAATTTAAAATGCAGTAACTATAAACTTACTTTGTATGAGTAATTAATAACTTTTGTATGAATATGTATCCTTATGTTTATATGAATATATATGTAACCTTGTGTTTGTATGAATATGTAACCTTGTGTTTGTATGAATATGTAACCTTGTGTTTGTATGAATATGTAACCTTGTGTTTGTATGAATATGTAACCTTGTGTTTGTATGAATATGTAACCTTTGTATGAACCTTTAATATGCAACCTTTGTATGTAACCTTTGTATATTTGTAAAGTTTTTCCATTTGTGTACTAGTTTATTTTTCTTACATGCACATTCTATGATTTTTGACACAAAGAGAGGGTAACTTAAAAAGTTCACTTGATAGACAAAAACTGCAGTTATTTTTGGAACAAGAGACCAAAAGTTCAAACGCAAATCACACATCTAAGATATCGAGATCTGTGTTTTCTTCTTTATTTCTTATATACATATATTTTTACCTTCATCAACGTATATTCGATGTGTATATGGATGCATACTTTGTTTAATTTATAAGTAAATCGACTTTTCATATCATTTACATAATTTTTATTATCATAGATTTATAGATATAAATTTTTATAAGAATGTGATTTGCACAAAATAATGAACACATTTCTAACGAACGTTTTATGTTTAGTATAAAATCACATGATTCATCAGAATATTACAAAATAAAAGTTTCTATACATTTTTCCTTTTTTCTTTTTTCCTTTTTTTATGATCTCATATTTTAATGTATTGTGCTGTTTTGCTATTTAAAAAGGGTTAGTAAACATAAGATACTAAGAAAAAAATAACATAAGTTTGATAATGAAAAAAAAATAATTCCCGAGATTTCGAATTTGAATAAGCAAATGATATTTTCCGAAATACTTTGTTAACAAATGTTTCTTGTATGCATAATTGGTGTATGAAAGTAGAATGAATTCAACGTCATTCAGAAAAATCAATGAATACATTTTTCGCTTTAACGCGGCAAACTTTATTGCAGTATATCCGCTAAATTAATAATCCTTTCAAATCGTTTTTAGACTAAATTAGAATTGTTACACACCTGAAATATAGAACATTTTCTCCATAAGTTTCATGGAAAAGTGCTCTCAAGAAAGATATTTAATTTAGACAGAAAGGAAGATATAAATATATATACATACAGACAGAGAAAGAGAGAGAGAGAGAGAATAATACAGACTTTAATTAAATATTCTATTCAAATACGGCAGAGAATGTTGAAGCCCGATTAATTCACCTGTCGGTAAATCATATTTCTTCATTTATTGATTTTCGTATTCCAGAGATATTTTCGTTAATGAAATCGGTAACAGTGTATATATAAATGTGTTTTATTAAGAATATAGCACACACACACACACACATATATATGTGAATTAGTCTTATTTTAGACCTACAAATTATTCTCCGAAAGTTAACATTTTGCAGTTCCAACCCTTTAATCTTGTTCTCACACACGTACACAAACACACGCACGCACGCATATACACACATTCTATACAAAATTCCATTTGAATCAGCGAACTATTAGATGACTCTTAAACGCCTAGAAGTTGGAACAATTTTTGAAATAACATGATTTTTTAAAGGCTATATTTTTATAAAATAACATTCTAGCCTGTTTCACACATATTTTTATTTGCAGCAGTAGTCCCTATAGAATCAAAATATTATGGGAATGAGAGAATGTTGAAATTTTTTTCTTAAGAGAAAATTTGGGTATTTTTTATGGCAAATATCTGTAAAACAAAATTTTCTCATTTGTATTCTTTGTAAGAATGCCATTGTATTCCTGAATTAGTATAACTTTTCTTTCTGTATAATCCTAAGGCCGCTGTGTTCTGGTGGTTAAGTCTGGACTTCGGGATCAGAGGATATGGGACTCGATTCTATCAAGGAACGGCCGTGTAAACATTTCCTGTACTTGTTAAATCAGTAAAGGTCAAATGGTGGTGATGTAGTTTGGAGAGGGTATTCCACTTTCGATGCCATCCTCGTCATCTGACTGTTCAAAAGTACGATTTCCATCTCAAATTAGACCTAGTGTTGCTTCAAAATAGAAAATTATTATAACTAAACTAAATCTAAACTAAAATGCGGCATTTTTCGTAACAATATTCTTAATATCTTTTTCAATTTCACAATTTAAGAGGATCCTCCTTCCATATTAAAGGCTCTTTTTTTTTTTTTTTTTTTTTTTGAAATCTGTGCCAACAGGAAATGTTATTTTCTGGTAATGGGAGTTAAAAAGACGAAAACTCCTCGTTTAGAAAAGAAAAAGATCTTTATGCAAAACGTACCTTTTTCTTTGGTTTCTTTTTATATTATTATTATTCCTGTTTTTCACATTTGTCTCAAACATCACTTGAGCCATATTTCTCTTAATTGCGGTTTGAACATTACCATGAAGTAAGGATATTGCCAGACTTTCGGAAGTGAGATAGATTTAGATAATAGAGTTTTTTAAAATTTCTCTTTTAATATCTTGATAATGTATCAGATGATGTATGATAAGGAAATAAGGAAATCATGACAAGGTGCTTTAATTGTTTCTGGTGATAAAAATCAAAGCGAAAGAATATTCAAGCAAGAATAATACATAATTTTTTTTAAAGAATTCTTTTCCCAATAAGACAAATTATATATATATATATATATATATATATAAAATATGTAAGCATACACAATAGAAAATTTTAAATGAAAAGAGCAGGATATACAAACTATAATACTACAAATATAAAACATATGATGCTTCAATCCTTATGTTTAACATTCCTTGAAAGTGGGCCACCATCTATATTTCCAGATAGCGCAAAGAGCCGAACATTATGTATTTGTACTCAATTTCCGATACGTTTGATTGAAAATAAATTAGAAACGAGGCGATTTTTCTTTTTTTGATAAAGCGAATAAACAATAAAATGTGTTGACTCGTCAATTAGTGTTAGACTGAGATTCAATCCAAATCTTCATCACCTCTGAATCTTCAAATATCAAAGTATATATATATATATATATGTGTGTGTGTGTGTGTGTGTGTGTGTGTGTGTGTGTGTGTGTGTGTGTGTGTGTGTGTAATAATATTTTAAACAATTTCATTTCAATTTAATTAATTTCCAAGATTTTTTCTTAATTTATCCCCTAGTAACTTCATTCTACAATATTCTCTTATTTCGTGATCCAATTCCACTGTCTCTACTTCATTAATTCAAGAGAAGCTTTGTAAAATTGCTGAATCGGCTAAAAGCCTTACTTTCCCACACTCCGTGTGAAGGACTAGAAAAATGCCCAGAAAGCACATTCTTTTTAAAAAACCCCTGTCGGCCTTATCGGCGCGTGTAGTGAAAATCCCTATCGAAATCTCATTATATATTAGCACTATTCCCTATCAAAATTTCAGGTTATATAGACCAGTAATAAAATTTTCAAGTGCTTTTCCCCTCATTTCTTTCTGTGGTGTGCGTGTTGCTCGTCGCTCCTGCTTGTAAATAATGCCTGCTTCTTCAAGATGAAATAAAACGACGTCACGAAATCAAAAATATCTTCAGTGTCTTCAAAGTGCATTCTGTTTCACACAAAATAATGCTTACATATATATATATATCCAATATAAATTTTCTTCTTTACTAACAAAAGTTTTAAATTTACTTTCGCCCAGTTGGCATCATCCTTAACTTTCAATCTGTGATTAAATGATTTATACTTTATTTAAATCCATGCCAGATATAAATGAACTAAACAAATAATTCCATTCCGAAGTGTCCATTAATCATTAAAAGAGAAGAAATAGACTAGCTTTGGTTTTGCCAAAATCAATAATGTGAAAGGTATTTCTCAATTAATGTTTATCAATTATCAATCAATTATTCTTGCAATGCTTTGTAAAGTAATTGAAATTCTGTCGTCACTAGTTTCTCAGAAAAAGATCATAAATAATGCATGACTTTCAGCTTCGTTTCTCGTGTTTCGATTTCTATATTTTTTCCTCTTAAAATTTTACAGTTGATGGAGAAATAATGTATAATTATTAAAATATTTCTGAGCCAATCGATGCAGATTGATTGTATTTTCTTCTTCGATTTCAAGAGTTACTCCTTTGAACTTATAATTTTTACATCTAATTGGTACCATTCATATCAATTTTATGTTTAGATTTCTTAAGTAGTTAATATATTAGTTAATATTACTTTATGGCAAATCTTTTTTCTAAATTATTGTGTGATATATTGTTAACTTTCTCAAATTTATTTCAGTATCTATTATGAACAGAAATGTATCTATTATTTTTATTGAAAATGTCTGAAATGTAAGGTCAATTGTGTACAGCGAACATTTCAACCATTTTTCATATTAAATGTTAACTAATTAATTCAATTCATAATTTTATTAAATGTCAGAAAAAATCAAATACCATCTGATTTTTAAAATTTTCTTGAACTGTATCTCATATGCACAAAAAAAAATTATTCTTGATTCGGTGATGAGGAATACTGAAAAAAATCCACAAAATATAATTTAAGAAAACCTAACTGTTTACATTTAAACGCATGTGCGTTAATGAAAAAAATTATGGACACTATAAAGCTCGAAAATTTAGGAGTACGATATTCGTTTAAAATATGACAGATTCTGTGATTTAATCCCGGATAAACCTGATTTTTTAAAATCTTTCTAAACGATCTATTTATATAAAAAAAATTCAAACCTCTGTTTGTTAAAAATTACTGATCTTGTTTCCCCGCTTCTTCTAATGGAGTTTTCATTTTTCTGAATAGATACTAAAATAAATTTGAGGAAGTTAACACTAAGTTACATCGAAATCTAGAAAAAAGATTTGCCATAAAGTAACATTAAATTTATTACCTAAAATATATTAAGAAATTTAAATATAAAATAGATATGAATGGTACCAATCATATTTAAAAATTATAGGTTCAAAGAAGTAGTTCCTGAAGTCGAAGAAAAAAAATAATCAACGTCATCGATTGGCTCAGAAATATTTTAATAATTATACATGATTTCTCTATCATTTGTAAAATTTTAAGAGGAAAAAATATAGAAATCGAAACACGAGAAACGAAGCTGAAAGTCATGCATTATTTATGATCTTTTTCTGAGAAACTTGCGACGACAGAATTTCAATTACTTTACAAAGCATTGCAAAAATAAAGGGAAAGAGAAATACCTTTCTCCTTATTGATTTGAGCAAAATCAAAGCTAGTCTATTTCTTCTCTTTTAATAATTAATGGACACTTCGGAACGGAAGGATTTGCTTAGTTCATTTATATCTAACATTGATTCTAATAAACGAAATGACTTTTAATTGCAGACTGAAAGTTAAGGATGATGCCAATAGGGCGAAAGTAAATTAAAAAACTTTTACCAGTACAGAAGACAATTATCATTTTGGAAGTGAAAAAATCTTATATTTTCAAACTGATTGAAGATTCAATAGGTTTCATGGTTTCTTCGCTTTATGAAGAAAGAAGAATCCCAACGTTTTCTGATCTAATTTCAAACAAACGCATCGGAAATTGTGTTTAAATATATAAACTGGAACTCTTCTCCTCTATCTTCTTTCAATCAATCAAGTAATGAAAAAGGGAAATTCGGTTGAACTTCCCGAGATACACTGGTGTGCAAAACTTAAGCAACGGGTATGTTATTTGCCATAACTTCACGAGAAATCATCTGAGAGACATGAAATTCAGAAATGAGATACAGCATTTTGTTCTGAAAGAATGACGAAAGCATAGTTGCGCAGAAATGAATACAATGCATACAGTATGGAATCAAACAAAAAAAGGCTTTATTGAACTCTAGTATCGTTACACATGATTGTATGTCCAAGAGGAAGAACAGCAAGCAGATGTTCCTTAGTATGGGATATGCCCTCCCCTTACTGCAATGGTTGCTTCGCACCGTCTCCCCATACTCAGCACCAGATTGTTCAACAGTTCTTGAGGTAAGAGTGCCCATTCCTCAATCAGCCTCTGTTTAAGTTGTCGGGTGTTCCCAGGAGGATGTAATCGTGCCGCAAGGCGTCTCCCCAAAGCATCCCACACATGTTCTATCGGATTTAAATCAGGGGAGCACGCCGGCCAATCCATTCGAGTGATATATTCACTTTCCAGGAGCTCCACAACAGCATGAGTCCTGTGTGGCCGTGAAATGTCATCCATAAAAAAGAAGTCTGATCCAATGGCACCTCGGAACAGACGCACATGGGGAAGGATCACCTCCTGACAATAGCGATCTCCAGTTACAGAACCTCTGTCGAAAATGTGGAGCTCTGTCCGCCCGTTCATCATAATGCCTCCCCATACGACAACTCCAGGACCACCGAAACGGTCTCTTTCCGTGATGTTACAAGCGATTCCCAACGCCAGTTGATTTGGAGAGAGGTCGGGGCACGGTTTCATCCCAGTAACCCCCACGATTTCTTTCAGAACAAAATGCTGTATCTCATTTCTGAATTTCATGTCTCTCAGATGATTTCTCGTGTAGTTATGGCAAAAAACATACCTGTTGCTTAAGTTTTGCACAGCTGTGTATATTGAGAAATCAACCTTTTCTTAACCTATTATTCTGAAACTTATAAAATATGTACAAATTACATTTCTAAATCATACTATAAAGTTGATTTAATTTTTTTAATTAAGAAGTTTAATTAAATTATCAACAACGCTTATTAAGGTCAAAACTTGGAGGTTTCGTTTTTTTAAACTTTTTAAAAAAAATAAACAAAAATTCACTTTTTTCTGTTGGAATCTATAAGAGCAAATACACTGAAAATTCATGAATTTTCATTCCCTTTATTCTTTTTATTAAGTTGTTTGTATCTTTCCTTCGAAACGGAAGTACAAATGTTTACATTTTGTTAATATTCCGTAGAATGTATCTAAAAATTCAAGCGATCATTATATTAAAATCTACAATTCCCAGTCGAATGAAGCTGTGCAGTGATTAGAACACTGGGTTTCAATTAAAATTTTTTGGTCTTTAATTGAATCTCGAACAATCTCAACAATTTTTGCCTTTAAATATAAAATGTTTTGAGTTTTCTCAAAATTTAGAAATGGATTTTTGAGAAAGTAAGGCGAGTTCGAATTTATCATAGGATTACCATCTAATAAGTAGAGTTTAACTCGATAAGTTGTTTTTTGAAATATTCTCTAATGATGTATATAAATTTGAACAAACATATCTGCTTCGCTTGACACCAACACAGAAATTTATTTTTCGGCATTTCCTTAAAAACTCACCACGTCTTCATTAAATAATAATTTATGAATCAAAGTCCCGTATTTTAGTTCCAATGCCAATCGAAGAAGCTAAGAAAATTCAAACGCTTGTTTCTCCAGATGGTAGAGATGATATGTTGTACGTTCATTATGTAGGGTGAAAATAAAATGAAATTTTGAAAATAAAATGTAGGGTGATAATAAGAGGGTGTATTATTACGATATAGGATAAAACTAAACAAATTACGCTTAACGTTATTTAAGTATTTCCAAATAATCGTGAAGCTTTTTATTATTTTTACAGTGCCGAAAATAATTATCATTACTTTCAATTTTCTTTTGTCATTGCTTATTAATCATGTGCTAAAATATATTTATTTATTACAATAATCTTATTTTCAATTCTTTTTTATTTATTTAAGTGTGTATTTGACAACAATATAAGAGTTAAATTATTTTTAAAAATACTATATCACATTTATATCTCTAACTGGATTATATTACAATAATTTATTTAAACGTTTTATGCTTTTTTTAGTGTTTGTCTAAGAAATTGACAAATATTTAACCCTAACACTAACTATAGAAACAGTTTCATATTTTGAAAATAATAAATTATCCATTTATTTCTTTTAGTCTTAACAAAGAGATGCATTTCAGACAAATAATGCAGTGAAAACTTATCTCCTAACACGACATCGAGATGGAAAGCGTCAGTTAATCACCCCATGTGTCAGATAGCACGGATTCTCAGGCGATCTAGAGTTACGAGTAAACATATTTGCCACTTATTAATAGCCACTTCGTCACCTCGTGACTATCAATTATGACGTAAACGGTTGGGTGATTTTCTGGAAGTTAATTCCGAGGTTGTCGTAAACTAATGAATTATTCAGTTATTTCGACACTTTTTCACTGGTTAAAATGCGATCGGTAAAGTTGATTTACTGTTTTAATTCAATTTGGTGATCAGGTTTTAATATCGTTTGTCATCTAGATATGTATTGCTTAGGATGAAATAATGACTAAACGTGCTATTTCTATGAGCTATATTATCATTAATAAAGTAAATAATTAATAATCAAAATACGAATTCTTTTAAATTTGATATTGCAGTTTTAATTAAGAAGAATATTAGTCATATTGAATATCAAAATATACATTCATAATGCATATCAAAATACGCCTTCACTTTTGTTACCGGTTTTTAACATTATTTGCCATCTAGGAATACGTTACTTAGGTTGCAGTGATAACTAGATGTACTATTTCTATTAGTTATATTTTCATTTATAAAGTAAATAAGTAATTATCAAAATACAAATTCTTTTAAATTTGATATTTTAATTCTAGTTATGATAAAAATTAATCACATTGATTATAATTTTTAATAATATAAATTTAGTCAATTATAACCTAATAATAATCTAAACAGGCAAATAAATTAGTCTTTTTAAATCTCTTTTAATCGTAACTAAAACAGTGAATTTATCTTTTAACAAGAATTAATAATAAAAACAAGAATTAATAATAAAAGAATTCCATAAGAATCAATAATAAAAGAATTCAACAAGAATTAATAATAAACAAAAAATCCATAAGCTATTTTTTATCTGTTTCTACTAAATGTTGTTTTAAATATCTCTAATTTATCAATTAATGATAATCCATCGCCGTATTACAGATTGGCTATTCATAAAGAAGTTCATGGATCAATTGCCAGTATTAATAATAATTTAATAATATCAATTGATCCAATTAATGTAAAAAAAGAATTATATTTATTGGATATGCAAAATACCTTACTGTGTAAACTGAAGCTTTTAATAACTGCACACTCTTATGAACTGACTTCAAATAATAACTAGAGGAGTCCATGAATGCATTATATCTCAAACATTGTCACCATACAAAAATAAAGATTTAAACTTTGAATAGTTTTAAATTTATTTCATATTATTTTAAATTTAGTCCATATTCTTGATACAATCAAGACTCAAATTTCCTTATTTCAAAAAGCGCAAAGATATTTTTACGAACCATCCGAATATATAGTTAAGTTTATACTACATAGAAGATAATATCCATCTAATATCCATCTTTTCATCGATTTGAATCATACTAATATATATGTTACGATAAATGGGATGAATCCAGTGATTATGTCTAATTACCGGTTATTATTCATACTTAACCACCGAACTTATTGCTCATTCTGAATAATCAGGGGTAATTATATATAAATACCTGGTTATTATATTCATCATAAAGTATATATATATTTATATATATTATATAGTACATATATATATTCCTCCATTTTTCGGGTATATTTAAAATTTTTTTCGGCAGGTATTTTTATCAGAAATCAATGGCCCAAATCATTTAGGGTATCAAAGAGAAGCTAGCCAATATATAATAACGGTAAATATTAAAATAAATTCATAGTTCCTATAGTTATATAGCTGGTTACAACATATCTATTTCCTTTTTACTTTCCCTTATACGAAGTTGAGGGAAAATATTGTAATAATCAAAGTATTAGAACTCGAGATTTCCAAGAATATCCATTCTCGAGCCATCCTGAGTTTAAAAAAAATATTTTTGGCAATATTTTTCCTCTGTCAGTATGCCTACCTGTGTGACTCAAAGGATTATTATTTGACTCTATGAAATTTTTTTAGACTTGGAGTTTGAGCTAGACTTATGAAATTTGGTATGAAGTCTTTACACCAGATTTGGAGAATTTTTTTCAGATTTTGAATAAAATCTATTTAGAGGAAGTATGTCTGTCCGACTGTTCGAATATAAGTAAAACACAATTTCAAAACAAAGAGAGCTGTGTAAATAAAATTTGATATACAGATTTAACATCTATATTGCAGTCATCTGTAAAATTTTGTCCAAATCCATAAAGGGGGTTACCATCCATTGGTCTGTATTTTCAGAAGTATGCAAACGCGATAACTCAAAAACGCAACGATTTAAATATATGGAATATATTTGGTGTGGGATTTTGTGACTACAAGCCAAGCGCTGTATCAAATTTTTGCTTCAATCGGTTGTGCAAAAGCACATCTAAAACACAAATTCGAATTTCGGATACTGTTAACAGCATGCCAGGAATTAATCATCAAAACAACTCGCCAAGGAGGGCACGATAGATTCAGTAAAAATGCTAAATTCACGTCAAAGATTAATATATCGTAATTATTGTATATTAATGCCATGCAGGAGGTTCCCTAGTATAACACCTTTAATAAAGAGTTTGCAAGAAAGTATTGGACAGTCCACTCCCATTGGTTTTTCTTCAGATTTACCAAACGTCAGATGTAATGAATAGGACGAAAAAGATTTTTTTTAAACTTACTTTTCCTTTTCCTTTGTTGTAAATCTATGAGAAGGCCTCATCTGTGGTCGTTGTTTAACAAGCCCCATCTTAAGAGAGGTCATGACTCACAAGCAGTGTGGAGTAAAGTAAAACGGTCGATCGAGCTATTTACTTTACGTGCTTATGACGCGACAATAATTTCCAGACAATGACTTTGTTCGGACCATTTAATTAGATCGGTTGTGAGGAATCTGGGAAAAAAAGGAAATATAACTCTCCAAGAGCTTGTGTAGTAATGATATTTTTTTTTCTCTTTTGCGTAAATGGCTTGATATCATGGAAGCCTTCTTTTTCCAAGGTGCTGAATTTGAAAGAAAGGGCTTCTAAACTTTAGGTTCTTGTTTGCTAATGAAAAGGTCTGATCCTCATATTTATTTTTTAAACAGAAGGATAAATATGAAGATTAAAAATATTTAATGAAGTTGATATTAATAGATATAAGAAGAGAACTTTAACCCATACAAATAATTGAAGATTTGGCAATGATTCAAGATCGTTTTAGGTTTATTCGATGATATTTTTAGTAAATGCTCGATTATTTTAAATATATTTTCATCTAATTGATAAGATTGAACATCTGAAATTTACAACTGACATTTTTCTTGTGGAATTTAGGAATGAAGTCGGTGCTTAATCAGACTAAAGACAAAAATTAGTTTTGTTGCTACGAATGAATTTGGAAATCTTACATTTCTATTTTATTTTATAAAGTATAATAGAAAAGAAGTTATAAAATAAAAAGATAATACAAAATATTGTGTTTTATAGAAGAATTAAGAAACTTGTCTCCAGAACTCAGAAAGGGTTCGAAACTTTATGAATTTCAGATACTTTTGTTCTTATGAAAAGGTCTAATATTTATATACATTTCTAAAACAGAATAAAGTTTTTTTTTAAAACTATTTAATAAGTCTGATATTAATAGATATAAGAAAAATACTTCAAACCACACAAATAATTGCCGATTTTGCAATAATCATAGGTTTATTCGATTATATTTTTTATAAAATTTTCGATTATTTTAAATTTAATTTGATCTAACTGATAAGACTCAACATCAGAGATTTACAGATGATATTTGTCTTTCGGAATTTATCAATGAATTATGTGCTTAACCAGACGAAAGATTAAAATCAGTTCTGTTGCTGTCAATGAATTCTGAGATGCTGATTTTATATGTTCTTAACAAAGCATAGTAAGAAAGATGTTATTAAAAGATAATACACAATATTGTATTTTATGGTAAAAAAAATGTGAACATGTCTTCAGGAATTAGAAACAAATTATCAAAAGTGCTTTTGATTCGTTATATATAATAATATATATCCTGTATTTTTGATTAATTTTTAATTTGAGCTGTATATTTATAAATATGTTACATAGTTCAAATTCGTATGCATTAATTGGTTAGATCTGAATCCAGAAAATTACTTTAATGTGAAAAATAGTCTACAATATTAAATGTATTTCAAACAATAAGCGTATTAAATGTGTAGCGAAGTTCTTAATTTTTATATGTGTGTGTGATAAGGGAAAAACAACAACAATGAATAGAGAAAATGCTAACTGATGTCGGAGACACATGTCCCTGCTATCACATATAAGATGAATGACTTATTATCCCAGATCAGGATTCAAACTTGAAATTCAGGATTATTTGATACAGAAATAGAATCATAAAATGAATGATAAATAAATTTCTGACTTCTATACATTTGGTAGTTCAAACTGCCTGTATTTTTCATAAAAAATATCGGACATTTTCGTTTGTATCTATCAAATATCATTTCCTTTGATATCGTGTAATAAATTACTGAATTTTCATAATAAAACTCCGGAAGAGCGATGAATACTGTTACGAAATTTCTTTATCGGCTTTCGTTTGGATAGTGGGAGTGATATGATGTAAAGAACGCTCAATCAGCAGGCAGAAGTAGAATAAAAACAACGACGTTTATTTACACGAAGACACACAGGACAGCACAAAGCGACAACCATATACAGCACAGAAGACGATTATCTTCACCCGAGACGTGTAGCATACAACAGCAGTATACAACCAGAATCTACCGCAGACAGTAGCGCACAGCTCAGTTCAGCACTAGCTTGCCTCAGTCGCTTTCGACTCCTCCGTCTTCTACTTCTCCGACTCTGGCTCGGATTACTGACTTCGTCGACTCGACTCCGCTGATCTCGAACTCGGACTACTCCGTCGTCTCTCCTTGGCAGCGGCGTCCGCTTCCTTTTATAGGTCTCAGAAGGCGGGGCTAGAAGCCTCTCAACCAATCAGGAACGTTCGAGGCGTATCTCGGTTCCTACTGGACGGATCGGGAAAATTCTCGAAGTTTCGGGTATTATCTATTTTGGCGCCAAAGTCGCCAAATTTGTCGCCAAATAGTCGCCAAGCTCTGGGATCTTCGACGCGCACCTGGACTCCGTCCCATTCAAATAACTGTAAAACTTTCTTTCTGTTGATGGAACAAACTATGCTGGGAAGCCGAATTGCAGGTTTGTAACAATACCATTCTTCACACATGGAAATAATTGCGATTGACTTCACTACAAAGAACACTAAATTATCCATATTAGCCACAAGTCTCATTTGGACAGAGCTGTTTACAAGGAATACTAAAATACATTACTCAAACTACAAAAGTGGAATTTACAGACATGTTCTAATTTGATGCAGAAAATTTATACACAAATGTAAAAAAAAATGTATAAAAATTAATTTACGGAAAAATATGGAAATTTATTGTTAAAATGTCTTGCATATTTTGTTGATATAAAAAGCTGGATTGAATATTCATGGGGCCATATATCTATAAAAAGAATTTTATCTCCTAAAAATTATGAATAAAAAAATAAATAATAAAAATAATAAATCATTATATTATTTTGCAAAAATGAAGCTAATCTTTTGGTTTTCTAAAATCGTTGCGAATCATAAAAATATTTGTTTATTATATTGGAAATCATTATTTAAAAATTATTCCAAATTATATTAATACTTGACTAGAACAAGTGAGTTAATTAATATAAATCTAATTTAAAATAATTATTAAGCAATTTGATAGTATGATATCAAAGATCCATAGAGCAAAATTCTCAAATTAATGCAAATAATATCATTAATGTTTTCTAGACAAATATATTGTTAGAGTTTGCTTCCAGCTTTATCCGTCTAAAGCATCCACACTGAATATCAAATTCTCATTTTCTTACGTGATAAAATAGCATTTCAGGAAAAGTCAACAGACAGTTTATTTTAATGCAAGAAACCTTTCTCCGCGAGATTTCTCAAAGCAAAAACCTAAGCAGATCATTTCCCCTTTTATGGGAAGAATATTTTCTGCTCGCATTATTATATGTATCTAAAGGAAATATTATTCAAAACTTTTGAAGCTAAAGGCTGAGATCCTTTATTATGCCTCGCCTTGTTACTATTTCTAAAGGCGATGCCGAAACTGTATTCCTTATTCATTATTTTCCTGCTCTTTCAGCAGTAAGAAGATATTCTTACCCGCACATAGAGACTCAGGCAAATGGTTTGTAACTTGTGCAACTTTAAGGTATGACGTTGAGGAATTTGACAAAATGGTTATGCTTTAGTTATGCTTAAATAACTTACTGATGTATTTTATTGCTCAAAATACAAAGCTTTTCTCGACGTTAAAGAGATATTTTAAAAGATGTCCATGTGATTTTTTTTCTTGGTGTTTATTTAAATGAAGTTGTTTGCCAAGCAACAAATGCAGTTGTAGCGGATTGTTATGAGCGAGGATAGAACCTGGGCCTTTGTGGTTCGCAGCCCAGTAATGACCACGATACAAAAGCAATTGCTTGGGTAGCGTAGCTGTTAACTGGCTTATAAGCTTTCACCACACAGTCATCTTTCAAGAACAGATACATTTCTTAATTATTTTTCCTTTAATTATTTTGATATAGTTAATATTTTTTTACGAATTTCATATTTTAGTCATAATATAGTGGTTGATCCTTCATTCTACGAATTTGGAAGTTTGTTAATTTAATTAAGTAATATTAAATCAATTCAAACATATTTAAATATTTATTTCTGGTATCCTTATGTTTTAAATGACATAACTTTAATGATTGATTTTCCTATCTCTTTAAGAGCTGAATGAATAGTGTAACAATTTCTTTTATTATCTTAATGCAATTCGGTAATATGCTGATTGAAATTTAATTGGTTTAATCAATTTATAAACAATTTTCTATTTCTTTTTAATACTATCAGCTCTGACTTTTAAAGATAAAAACATACTCGCACTCCATTCATACTTATACTTCATAATAACGTATTTTATTGATTTCTGCTTTCTGCATTAATTTATTTCCTTCAAAATTAGCGATGTACTCACATATTAATTTTAAACCACAACTGTAAACTTGATAAAAACATCAGTTCCATTTTATCGATACCCAAGCGTAGATTTTGAAATAGTCCAATGTCAATAAATAATTCATCAAGAGCGATTCTGCAGACATTCTTTTGATTTAATTTTGAATAAGCTTGAAACACTCAACTATTCTGTTATTTACTCGAATTTGGAATTCCGAAAATGTAGAATAAAGTGAAGCTTTCAACAGTTCAATTATTTATAATTTTCGTTAGAAATTACACTGGATGTTAGAGGAAGAAAAGGAATTTAGTAATGCTGAAAGCATTTCAGTAAAGATTATTTATTGCTGAGCGGAAGTTTTCATTAGAAGAATAAATCTTCTAATGAAACTGCACTTATCAATGAAAAATTAACTGAATGAAATATTACGAAATTTAGCTTTGTTGTCCTCTGTTCCACAGTTCTACTTGAGAAAGCTATTTGAAATGCAAATATATATAGAATGTGATTCGCATATTTATTTAAAACATGAGACTGCTTTCATTATAATGAATAAATTATTAAATATGATGATATTGCAGGTGCAGCTACGGAGGCGGGAAGCTTTAATTGTAATTTGGCGTGGTGCCTTTTTTGTAAGGCTTTACCCGCTACTGGTATGTTCCTTCCTTTTTGTTCTAATGATATTTTTGGTTTGTGAATGATCTTTTGTAGTTTATGTTATGTTATTGTCATTTCACTTGGATTATGAAGTTATAATTTATTGTTTTATTTCTGTGAAACTAATTTATCTCCAAGGCCTCAATTTCAGGGGATTTTCAGGTCTCGATGCGTCAATATTTTTGGACAAAAGTCAGGCCCATCACAGAAAAAAATCCCTTGTTTGAATACCTGCCTGAGGGTGACCCTTTAGAAAGTCTTCAGGCTAGATTCATCATTTCTTTTCCTTTTTTTATTCTTTTTGTTTATATTAACTTAATATTTTACTAATTTGGTTACGTTCATCTGTGTTTTAGTGGAAGCAGCATTAGCTCTCTCTAAATACATTTACATCCTTTTAATTTTTTTTAGTTTGATTCAGAAATAATTTTTTTTTATTAAAATTTCATAACGTTTGTATTTTTGTTTAATTTCTTATTAAATATGAAATTTTCAAGAATTGGACGAGAAGAATTTGCTTAATCTTTTTAAAAAATAAACAGCCATCAACGCAAGGAATTGATTTAGTTCCTTACGTAATAGACATTTCCAGTCTTGCGAAAGAATAGATATGAAAGTTGATATTATTGACATAAATGAGGAGTTAGACTCATTTAAAATACATTACATTAAAAATACATTAAAAATCTAATAGCAGATAAGTTTTATGCATGAATCAATCGCTTCTATAGAAGCCTGTACCAAATCTTCGCAATTATCTGGCACCAAATGTCAATTATAGTCTGAACAGAAGATCTTCCACATTTTAAATAATAACAAAAAATTCATAAACAAAATGAAAAATTTGTTAATTTTTCACAATTTAATTTTTAGAATTTCAAAGAAATTCAAAGAAAAAAATTCATCAAATGAGTTCGTTAGATTTTATAATGACAGACAGTTCTATTCTTTGTAACAATTTTATATTAATAGGCACAGTCTTGTATCCGTATACTCATTAATTTATGGATTTTTTATTATATTATTCCTTCAAATATTAATTTGCATTCATTTTTGTATCCCCTCCCCTCGATTGTTTGCGCTTTCCCTGATCGAACTTGCCACAAAACTATAACACTTATCACATACTGACAGT
>JAPMOR010071760.1:26268-39608 GCA_026543865.1 Argiope aurantia
TTATCACATACTGACAGTTATCTTGATACCTAAATTGTAAATTTCTTCCAAATTCCAGAAGAAATGCTTCCAGAAATCCAGAGAAATACGATAATCCAAATATACAATAAGCAGAAAGAAAGAAATATGGTATATATCTTTATCGTTAAAATTGTAGTTGTATATTAAATTTTAAGCCAAATCTTCATAAGATTGATTGTTCGAGGTCTTTCTGTCCTGAAATATGTGGATACAATAACTCTAAAACACAGCAAGCGGATTAATAACATATGACATTGAAATTATAGATATCCAAAAAAGAATTTAAGCATTCTTTGAACCTAAGAAATGTACATTGGAAGGTTCTTTTAATAACATGGTACATTTCGTTTCATATTTCTACAGGTATCGCGTTTTAACAAATATAAAATGTGTAGTATGTGTTCATATATTTTCTTATATATGTAACACAGGAAAGGTGATTAAAATAATAAAATTATACATGAATTAATAATAGTTGCAAATGTTAGTTACAAATTAAAGTATCTCACTGTTATGATAAAATAATAAACTTGAAACAGATGCAAATGCTTATAGGACATGCTATGCGAATTATTGCATAACCAGATTGAAAAAAATAATAATCAAATATATTATAAATAAGAAAGTAATTTTTTCTTGACTTAATTAATAAATTAAATTTCTATAATTTATTTAATAATGGTTTCAGCCTTTATCTTTACTTATAATAATGATGAATGTATACGTGTGTTTTGGCGCTCTACAGATCAGGCCTAGAATTACCTAATTTGACACATATATACTTTGGAGGGGAGGAATGTGCAACACAGAAAGGTTTATTTTTTGAAATTTTTATTAGAATTAATTAAAATTTAGCAAAATTCTTCCATTTTTCCACGATAACTTCGGAAATTATTACAACACAAGACTGAATTTTATATCATATTAAAGCTCAAAATATAATCCTTTCAACGATACCAATGTTTTAACCTGTAAATTATGCTTTTACTTTTAATGAATTCTTTATAAAGGTATGAATCATTCTCCAATAATTTATTTTAAAATGAAAATAAAATTTAACCTGCACGAGCGAGAAAAATTAGCTTTAATTAGCAAATTAGCTGGAAAAATTAGTCAGTTGACAAAAACTCTAACAGAAAGATCAAATTAACTATTATAGCAAATAAATCACAGAAAAATGTAATTTGTTTCTGTATGAAATTAACTAAGTATGAAAATAATATTTTCTAAATAGTAAATGAAAGAAAGATTTTTACAATTTTTTACATTATCTGTATTAAATTTATAAATTAATTTATTTAAGATAAATACAGTTTTATATATACATGATATCTACTCTAATCAGGATCCAACAGCTAATATATAAATCTTTAGTAATAGGCACAACTACCTTTAGTAATATCATCTGCTGACAAAAGAGTATAAATGAAGTAAATAATTATATTTTTATGTAACTTGAACAATAAAAGTTTTTACATAGATCCTCTGTCTTGTGAATTATGTTTAAAAAATATTCCTAACATAATATTATCATCTTAACAAATATTTAACAAATGAAATGCACATTATATACAAGGGGTCTCAAAAATCTTGACCGAAGCTGTTATTCTTTAAATATTGTTTATAGATATATACTATAAATCACAAAGTTGCATAAAAAAATGTGTAAAATGTTATGAAATCAATTAAAATTTTCAGGAAATTAAACTTCAAAAAATACAAAAATTAAATTTTTATACGGACCCTTTACAAAAAATTTCCCAGTGAGTAAAACGTGCTCCATCCTCTAATAAGGTCATGTACAAAATTTCAGCAATTTATTACAAAAAGTCTCAGAGATATGAAGACTTAAACCCCTTTTGATGCCTGTATATGAGCTCTCAAAGAGGACAAATCACGTCGGATGTTCGTTTTTTAGGGGTCCTACACAAATTAACAAAGAAAGTAATGAATGAATGAATGAATAAATAATAATATTGATATTTATTGGTTCAAAAGTATTAAAAATTTGTAGAAATAATAACTTAAAGAAAAGATTACTTAAAGGAAAGATTACATAAGTTTATTTACAAGTTCATTGACTGTGTTATTTTTAAGTTATATTCTGCAATTAATGATAAAAAAAATTTTAAGTATTTTTTCAGGAAGCATAGATTTCAAAATTTGTATTTAAACTAAAGATATGAAGCATATTTTATATCCTTATGATGCATTACTTTGTCGCGTCATTTGCACTGAAGCTGTAAACATTTGCATTTTAATTTGTGATTGACCCTTCACGAACTTTGTGTTAACATATCTTTGAGAGTTTTCATGATAAAATTTTGGAATTTAGTACATAACCTTATTAAAGTATATGGCCCATTTTACTCATTGGGATTTTTTTTGTACAGCTTTTTCTGTTTTTTTGTACAAAAATTTAAATTTTGGATTTTTTTAAAGTTTAATCTCCTGAAAATTTTAATCGATTTCATAACATTTTGCACCTTTTTTTACACAATTTGTAATAGACTTACTTATGATCAATATTAAGGAATAAAAGTCGCGGTCAATGTTTTTCAGACATTCTGTATAATAACATTCTCCGAACCAACTTTATCTCTTTTTCACTTCAGTTGCACACTGTCTACATTCTGCTATAGTTAATCTTTATTTGTTTTTTGCAAAATTATTCTTTTTTGTTTTCAACACATCGATGAATGGAAAAATATTTAGTTAACACCTTCCCCTATCAATTGAAGACGTGTTCCATAGACATTATCTCGCATCTAATTACGGTGCCAGTATATCTTGGTTGCATATATTCATTCAGCAACAGTCATTGAGTAAGAAAATTATCATTAAAAATCTGAATTTGAAATCGTGTTTTTGCAGAAAATGGAAATGATTTAAATTCGGTTCAGGTATCAGAACTGTGGGAGTTGAAATTTTCCTCCATAAATTCGATTTTATAGAGTATGGCAATTATTTTCCCTAAGTAAATCATATTTCTATTTCTTAAAAGATATTTCTTGATAGATATTATCCTTGCAAATGTGCAACAGATTTTTTTTTAAATTCTGAAATGAATGCGACAAACTAAAGGAGTGAAATTTAGAAAATTTAGTTTTATTTAAAAAAAATTTTTAAATTGGAATTATTATTAATATTTTTTATTTAAAATTTAGTATTTATTGTTTTAAACATTGTTTATTTTCCATTACCAATAATTTTATTAAAATGTTTTTGTTTAAATAACAATACATAAGAAAATTTCTCACATAAAATCATGCTAAAAGGAATTTAGATATACATTTTGTTTTTTATTTTATTAGTTATAGAAGAACTACATTTGTTTTTTCAATGAATGAAATGAAATAAAATTTATTCTAATTGAAATAATTATTTAGAATAGTTTTGTAGGACTAATTTTGTAGAAATGTTATGAGATTCAACTGTTTTTCAATAGCTGCTGGAATATATTTTCCCTTCTAACTTATTAAAGTTCTAGGTAAATTGCACTAAATGAAACGCGAAAGATTTTAGAATATTTTTTGTTGGTTGTGCTAAGTTTGCAAACAAGCTTGGCTTGTGGAAATATTTTTCTTCTCTCTGCAATTTAGAATTTAAAAATCTCTCATTTCTTTGAAGCAATCTTAGTTTAATCCTCTAAGAAAAAATAAGAAAAGAGCAATGCAAGTTGTAGGGAAACGAAAATAATACTCCAAAAAAATATCTCTAAGGAAATGTGTGTGTATGAAAAAAAATTATTTTAGGCTTAGAGCTCTATTGTTCTGCTTTAGAGACTTTTTGGTAAGAAAATTGTTGTTTGTTATCAAGGGAATACAATGGACAAAAATGTACCTCAGTTCAGTTTTTGCGAAATGAGACTTCTTAAATACTAACACCGAAAATATAATTAAGCTTGTCTATTCTTCATTTTTTTCATATTAATTCACAGTCACCGTTAGGCCTTTAAAATTAATATTTAATCAAATTCATTTATTAATTAGTTATTAAATTCATAATATATTAAAATGGCTGAATTATTAATTAATTTACTATCGACATCACACATGATTAAAAATTTCATAACTCTTGCATATTTTTAAGAGAGAAAAATCGATTACCAAGTTTTATTTTTAAAAAAAATCAGGTTAAATAAAAATGTTTGTATAAATTCAGAACAACAAATGATGTGTAATACTTTTTCTGTGTAATATACTTTTTTCTCAGGTATTTAAAGGGCCTTGGTAGTCTGGTGGTAAGGTCTCGGCTTCGAGATCGGGAGGGGGGGGGTCAAGGTTCGACACCTAATTCCATCGAATAATCCCTATGCAAGTTGGTCTGGTGTTAATTAAATTTCTGGTACGTCAAATGTCCTCCCTTTGATGTGGTGCGGAAATTTGGAGAGGTGAAATCCTCATCTTCTAACCTCTATTCAAAATTATAATGTCAATTCTAAAATGGCTCTTTGTTTTACTTTAAAACGGGCGTTAATGTAGCTAACTGAATAAATAAATAATTCACGTATTTTAACAAATTATATTTTTTATATAATGTTTATTGCATAATTGAATATAAATTTACTGTATGGTAATTTAAGGTTCTTAGCATATTCATATCCATTTTTCTTGAACGGAACGGGTAAGTATTTTGGAATTTTTAACGGTAATGGGGTCTCTTTTACGAAATTCATTGCTATTCCAAAACAAAATGTTTGATTGTGGATTTCAATTTATCGTTCGAAAAAATTCCATACATGCAAAAATTTCAAGGAAACGGGATTTGGACCAGACAGTCTTTTTTAAAGAAGCTGTTAAACCCTTTATATACTCATGAAATGAAGCAAAATGGAAAATCTCAATACTATAGAAAAATCTCATATTTATAAAACTCAATAAAACATACAATCTCATATTACTTGTGATTATTAATCTCATCAGCTTTCATAGATTTGCTTTAAGATTAGAAAAAAAATGTTTGCTTAGATCTTTTATTAAGAACTAAAAATATAAAGCTACTTCTTAGTTTAGATTCCTAAGCAACAATTTTTACGTAACTTAGCGCTAATTTCTTTACTATCGTAGCTAAATCTCTAAACAAATAATTATCTTTCTCCGTCATATCTCGTAAGGTGATATTCAGAAATTTGTCCCAAGTGTAGTTTCACTCAACTTAATTTTAACACATACAGAACAGAACGTCGTCTCATACCCCCGTATACTTAACCATTCTGGTCACTGAACCGTTTAGTGGCCTAATTAATACCAAAATATTTTAAATACCAAAATATTTATAATAGTAAAGCAAAAAAAAAAAAATGTGCAGAATTTACAAGCATATAAAAAATGATAATGAGATGGAACCGTTTGCAAAGATTTTCAACTTTGAAAAAAATAAAGAAAAAATTACTTGGCATAATAATATGCAGAAATATTTTATGTATGAAAAAAACCCATATGAATTCTGAGTTCACTTGTTATCAAGACATAGTAGATGAAGATGCAGTTATAAGAATATAATAAAATAATTTGGTAAACGGTAACAAAGATATACGCTGTTTCATTGATGTTTATGAATGAAAATGTGTGAGAAGAGACTGTGGTGCTTGTTTCCCCCCTTAGTCTTTCTGAGTATGACACTTGATGTTGAGAGCTAGGGAGGCAAAAAAAGGTCTCCTCTATTTTCACTGATAAACTTAATTATCCTTTGGATTTTTTGCATAGAGAGAATATTGCTGGCCACTCTTTTCAGCCATTATTGTTCATGTCTTGGTGATGGTTTTTTCATATGCCAAAAGATTGTGAGAATGCATTCCGTAGCATGATGAAGTGCGGTGCCAGTCCCACCACAACTGCACCCATCACTCTCCGACAGATTGGACTTTTTGTACCCATCACTCTCCGACAGATTGGACCTTTTCGGCCATTATTGTTCATGGCTTGGTGATGGTTTTTTCATATGCCAAAAGATTGTGAGGATGCATTCCGTAGCATAATGAAGTGGGGTGCCAATCCCACCACAACTGCACCCATCACTCTCCGACAGATTGGACCTTTTCAGCCATTCTTGTTCATGGCTTGGTGATGGTTTTTTCATATGCCAAAAGATTGTGAGGATGCATTCCGTAGCATAATGAAGTAGGGTGCCAATCCCACCACAACTGCACCCATCACTCTCCAACAGATTGGACCTTTTGAGGTAGGCAGGGAAAGGGTCGTGTTCTGAAAAGAAAATAATATCTTCTCTGATCCAGTTAGTAGGATGGATGTTAACTGAGGGCAGGATATTAAAATTTTTTCTGCATGTATCACCACTACTCCAAAATCTTTGTCATTCCTCCAGCATGCTTTCCCGGAGAAGGTATTTTATATATGGTTTAGGAAGCTTTGTTTGCATATAAAATTGCCATTTCACGTTGTATCTTTCGCCAGCTGGTCTGCTTTTTCTGTTGGATTTGAAAGCAGAACTCTAAAAAGTTATCTTGATATTTGGTTTGCACTCTTTGAATTAGAGGATGCCATGATACTTGCTTTATTGTCGACATGTATTTTCAAAGAACTCAAGTTTGAAAACTGAGATGCATATTTAACTGCTTCATGAAGTGCAGATAGTTCACCTTGAAAAACGGTATTGCTGACATTCAGTGATAGGACCAGGTATCATTGACCAGGACACAAAACGCAGCTCCAACTCCATGTTCAGTTTTTAAGCCATCTGTGAAGATACTGATTGACATAGTCATATATAGCATTATTGTTTGAGGAACCCCCCCCCCCACTCCAAAAAAAAACGAGCCAATTGAAATTATTTTGTAATGTAGATGTTCAGAAACCAATTCAATGCTTCTATTCCCCATATAATACTTTTACTAAGAGGAAAATGTGACGTCCAAATCAAAACATAAATGATATTACCAACATATCAGCTTGAAGCTGACGCAGGTCACCCAAGAATTTTCAATGGCAGTAGAACTAATGATTTCAAACATCCCTTGTCTCATTTAGAATATTTAGAATACTGGTAGGAATTTTCAACAAATCTTAAGATGAATTGAAGAATATTAAATAGTGCCATACTCTTTTCAGCTTTTAGATTTCTGAAGGACATCTCAGGTTTTACAGAAACGGACATTCTATAGAAGAAATTAGAAACAGCGTTTCTTCTCTTGAAATTACGGGTGATATGGTCTTTCTTTTCAATTACTTTTGCTTTCTTTTTTTCTAATAAGAGAAACTAGTCATATCTGTAATGGGAAAGTATGGTAGAGTAGAAAAACTTTCTATAATACAGTGCCCGAAAAAATTATAAGGACACGCGAAAAATCGCCAAATCTAGAAGCCTTGTTTACAGAATCGAATGCAAATTTTTGTTGAAAAAATAGAAGTAAAACTAAAATATTTTATGCGTAAGGTATTTAAAATTTTCAATTTTAAATCTGCTAAAATTTAAATTTTGATTTTTAAACCTAAATGAAAACGGAAAAAAGTATAAGGACATTGCTTTTTCTCCAGTAATTATTTAAAAATTTGCATATTTGAAAGCATAAAATGACAATTCCGAGTTAATAGATTCATTTGCGAAAAGAATTTCCCACTCGGCGACTTTCAGCGTGAATTTTTAAACGATACCCAAAGGAACTCAACTTTCTGACTCTGAAAAAGGAAAAATTGTTGCTTTTCGAAAATGTGGATTGAGTGGATGGGAAATTTCGAAAAGAATCAAGAGATCTAAAACGGTGGTTTATAATTTTCTAAAAAATCCTGGGATGTATGGTATGAAAAAGCGAACTGGGAGACCAGAAATTCTCACTCGTCGACAAAAAAGAATGATAGTAAGGAGAGCTTGCGAGAAAAGAGAAACCGCAAATGAAGTTAGAAAAAATTTGAGTTTACCATGCTCAACAAGGACTGTTCAAAATGTTTTGAGTAAACATCCTCAAGTTTCTTATGGGAAATTAGTGTCACGCCCCCCTCTTACAAATCATCATAAGAAAGAAGAGTTTACTTTGCCAAAAAATATATTTCTCTTGGTCAAAAGTGGGCTGATGTAATTTTTTCGGACGAAAAAAAGTTCAATCTTGATGGACCTGATGGTTTTCGTAATTTTTGGTATGATCTGCGAAAGTCCAAGGAAGTGTTTTCCAGGCGTCAATATGGTGGTGGCTCGGTTATGGTATGGGGCGCTTTTGCGGCAAATGGAACCACTCCAATTGTATTTATCAACCATAAAATGAATTCGGACAGGTATGCTGATATGTTAGGAGAAAGTTTGTTACCTGAAGCACCACAAATTACTTCAGGGGACTATATTTTTCAGCAGGATAATGCTTCGATACACGTTTCTACTTGATTGGCTTGCGAGAAGTCCCGATCTTAATCCAATCGAAAACTTATATGGACTTCTAGCCCGAGAAGTTTATAAAATCGGCACACAGTATCAATGTACACAAGATCTTGTCGTCGCTATTTGGGAAAAAATATCTGTGGACATTTTAAAAGATCTTTCAGGATCTATGACCTCTCGGCTCATTCAAGTGATTGAAAAAAAAGGTAGTTTTCTTGATTATTGAAATATTTTTTAAGTATTTTACAACATGTCCTTATAATTTTTTCCGTATTTCCTTTAATGTTAAATTTTGTAAAATCAATATTTTGAAGCTAAATTATGTTTTTTATGTGGTATTAGTGTTATCACAAAATTATGCAGCAGAAGTAAGAAATATAAAAAGTTCAGTTAGGTGAAATGGAAATAAACCATATTTTCATGCAATTACATGTTGTCCTTATACTTTTTTCGCGCACTGTATGAACAGAAAAAAATGATGTGCAGCTCCAAGAATGGGGATTTGTTTTTTAATTTTTAGTGGTACATAATTTGCACTAGTTGGAATTCAAGGTACATTTCTAGAGTAAAAACACCCACACAATTAAAATTATGACTTTTTTTTTGAAAAAATAACTTAATGATTGTAAAGACGTGAATAGTATGCTAATGCACCAAAACAGACTTAGTGATTGGGTCAGTAACTGCAATTGGGAACGTATTTTGCAGAACCTCTCTTCCTTAAAAAATAATTGTATGAAATTAATTAATAATTGTATAGAAAAAATGCAGTTGTATTGTACGAAAATAGGCATATAATTTATGTTAGTGCATGATCGTGTTTCAGAGAATTCACTGAACAATGCATTTTTCCAAATTTGTTTATAAATAAATCAGTGTCCGTTACAAAAGCATTCAACACAACTCCCAATTACCTTAGAGACTATGTGCTCCCAATTACCTTAGAGACTATGGAATAACCGAGAAAACCCTTTTGATTTCTGATCCCAATAACGAATTGATTTGAAGAGAATATATTTGAAAGAAACTATTCCTAATTGTTAATAACCGATTTTTCCAAAACGTGCAATTACACAAAAAATTGCTATTTCATTGTTTTTCAATAAACTGTGTCATGGACTAACGAATAAAAATACATAATGCCTTCAAATTGCAGTAATATTTAGTTATTCTATCTTAATTTTGATGAGAAAGCTTGGAAATGAACCTCTGTAAAAGAAATTTATGAAATGAAAGAACATAGAACAATAGAATTTTGTGATTTTATGAAAACAGAATTTTTTGAATGAATATTATTTAATTCAAAACGCACTTTAACCCATTAATGCACAACGTTCCTTTTTAGGAACAGTTGAAAAATAGACCTAAATTGTACATTAAAAAACGTTTGAACTTTTAAATTGAACTTTTTCAAGGGTCACCCTCAGGCAGGGATTCCTTGAAAAAGTCTTCATGCCGGATTCTTTTTTATATTTTTTTATTTGGCTTATTTGTTTTTCCTATTAACTTGATTTTTATACTTTTGTATCAGTTCATCTGTGTTTTAGAAGTAGCTTCATTTGCGCTCTCTAAATACTATGAAGTGTTTTTCTGTTCCACTTTTGGTTTTAGTTTGAATAGGAAATAATTTTTAGTTGCGATTTCGAAATTGTTTTGTTGTCGTTTTCATTTTAGTTTCGTTTTCAAACTATTTCTTACTTTAGATTGGTTACTATATATATATATATATATATATATATATCGTAAATAATAAAAGTGGCAATAAAAATGCAAATTAGAGGTTGGAGCAACAATCAAAGTATTTATCGCTCAGCAGGTGATGATTTTAACATACTAAATTTAAAAATGAATTCTAGCATTTTCTGCAAACAATATCTAATAATTATGTCGACAGATATTGTCTTCAGCACAAATGCTTTAATAAACTAATGTGGAGAAATGGGGAAGGTGATACAATTGTGAGATGCAAAATAAATATATAAATAATACAAAGGAAAGTTCACGACATACCATGATTAAACAGAAATGGAAAGAAAGCAAAGTAATATCTCGTAGAAGAATGAAATTAACGAGGTGTGTCAAATTATGCTTGTGTGTGAGAACCCGGTGCGACAGAGGGGTTTCATATAATGCAACTTTGTATATAAGGGTTGCCAAAGAAGGGGAGGATGGGGTGGAATTTTTGTCTGTAATGAAGATAGGCATAGAAGAAAACTTGAAATGGAGAAGTGTAAAAAGAGAAGTTTAAACCTTTTTAATTAAAAAGTGGCTAGAGAGATTATGAAAGAAAAATATTAGTTTTAAATAATGAATGGACGAGAAAAAAAATATATTTGTAATCTTTAAATTCTGGCCAAAATCCGCATTTTTGAGATTCATTTCAAACCTCACTAGCTTTGGTGACCCTGCATCAAATTTAAATAATTGCACCAACATTGCTCTGAAATGCAATCCTTTATTTTTCTTTTAAAGCCCTTGATTAAAGGCTCAAAGATAGAGGTGTGGATAATATTAATAATGAGGTTATCTATTCAGTTCGTTTCATTTTGTATTTTCTTAATTCTTATACTTTAATTTAAAATGTTTTTTTTCTAAATTTTATTGGATATATTATAGTAATTAAAAATACATATTAGCATTCATTTGAATCCTTTTCGTTTCCCGTAAATATGAATTTTTACATTGTTTGATCTTTCTATAGTTGGGTCTAGAAATACAGAGGACAAGGATAATTAATGGTTTTAATAAGTTTTATCTCTTCTGGATAAATATTGAGAGAATGTCGAAAGAATTGAAATTTTGGAGGTTCAATATTATCAGCCATCAATATATCTGAATGTTGAGTTCCTTTCTAAATCAGAAGATTGTTGAAAGAAGTTAAGAGAAAAAAGCTACTTCGCAATGGATATTTTTATTGTAAGAATATATTTTTTTCCGCGGTGAATGAAATTATTGTGAATGCAGTAGATGATTAGATTTTTTTCAGTAAGTTAGTGAGACGTTAAATAGGTTTTAAAGTTATAAAAATCGTTCATTGAAACTTCTTGAAGCTTATCTAAAGGAATACTAGTAAAAAAAAATCTTGAAGATCATAAGATTCTATTGAACTAATTTTATTTTTTTGGTGGAATTCTATGACTTTGGAGTTGTTTTTTATTATTCGTGCTTAATTCTCCTTTTCAATAAAGTAGAAGATGATGTTTAGATATTTTTAAAAAATACTTCAAGGTTTGTTTATATAAGTAAAGCCACAGCAAAATAAAAATCTAAATTTCATTGCTTATTTACAAAATTTGGAATAGGCGGCAATATATGGTGCGTTATTATCAACATTGCGGCACTTAATTTCTTTTGTTTAAAGCATAAATGTTTTTCTTAATAATAATGAATTATTTAGTTTATAGGTTCGCAATGTTTTTAATTCTTTATGTACAATCCCAAGATAGTTTTTTTTTTTTTTTTTTTTTTTTTTTTTTTTTTGCAAATGAATTTTTAGTTGCTGATTTATTTATCAACTGGACTAGTATGAACTATTCTTGTAGAACTTGAATATTATATGTCGTTCAATTAAACAGCAAATTAAACTTCAAATGTTTTTTTTTTCTGATTCTGATTGCTTCTTTAGAATTTAATTCTGCGTCAAATTGCTTCATTTTTTAATTCAAGAATGGATATTTTTTCTTCCAATAATATATAAAAATGATAGATAAAGTTTTATTGCTTTATAAGTGACTAATTAAATTTATGTATTTTCATTTCTAAGGATTTCCTTGAATGCATTTAAATACATTCTTATTCCCAATGAAATTGAAGAAAGGACGGGATATAATTATTATGGCGAATACTTGTTGCAACTTATGAAAATTAGATACTTGAGCAATTCAACAACAACCCCTTTAAAAAAGTTACTAAAACGTTTTTTTTTACAACTAGTTTTATGTTATGTTTATGTTTACATATACAAAATCTGGTAATCTATGTTTACATATACAAAATTTGGTAATTACTCTATTAAAAGTAGTGTTTGATGTTATCTGTATAAGAAAAAATAAAATGAATAAATCATAACTTTTTCATACACGTCGCATTCAAAAGATTCGGTTTGAAGCTTAAATGCAGTTTCCTAGTTCATGTAAATATTTTACTTATAAAATTCATTTTATTTCTCAAATTTAATCCAATATCTATAAAAAATAAACTTTATTTTCTAGATTCTTAGATTTTAAATTTTCTTAAATAGTGTTTTAAGACAATTATTAGCAATTTTCAATGCAAGTTAAGAGTGTTACAGTTTCAGATTATAAACGGATAAGACGATAACGATTAAAAGGTTTCTATAAATTTTTTGGGACGCAGACGGGGGTGGGGAGGGCGAAGTACTTCATTTAGAAAAGACAGCGGATGAAATGTTTCGAAAAATCTTTTAAAACCATTTGTAAATTTCCCTCTTGAAAAAGGTACTGAGGTTCGTGCTCGCACTTCAATTTTTTTTTCATAAGCAATCGATCAATATTGTATTTCTGCAAAAAAAAAAAAAAAAAAAAGAGAGAGAGAGATTGTACAGAAGATTTTTCATGAATTTATTTTCCATTAAGGTGGAGCGCAATGCTTTTTAACTTTTGAGATTAGATGTATTGCATATAAAAATAAGTACTTTTTTGACTTCTGTCATATTTCTAATAAAAGGTATTTTAAAAATTTATTTTGAAAAAAAAATTGTAAAAATAGGACGAAATAAAAACGCAAATTTCGATAGAAAGAGGTATGAAAATAATGTTCTTTAAAAGAATCTTTTGTTTTTAAAGAAGATAAATCTTGAAAAATATTCTGCTGTCACTGGAAGCATAGTAGCTACAAGATTAGTTGCTGTGATATTGGTAAAAATGTATTTCTCACATACTTTCTAATAAAGGTGTTATCGCTTCTTCCTCATGCACTTTTGGACCCGTGAAGTTAGACCAATAATCTTTTGCATGGCATTGACGGAATAA
>JAPMOR010071761.1:0-10240 GCA_026543865.1 Argiope aurantia
ATTAAAGTGGAAAGAATTAATCTGCAATTAATATAATAATATTTTTTAGTGAAACAAAGCATTTTTTTATAATATGATTACTGATAACAGAGTCACTGAGCGTTTAAACTTTATGGGCACTAAAGAATATCTTTCTTAATTTATGTAATATCTCAAGAATTTGTCAACAAAACTTTCTCCGATTCATCATAAACAGATCGATTAATTAACAATGTTTAATTTTAAATGCATCAAATACTAAGAAAATAAACAGAATCGTTTGAAATAATCGGCCGAAAAATGTTAACCCTACCCTCATTACTGTTGGAAAAAAACAACAACAAAAAACAAAACAAAACTGAAGCCTTACTCATTTGGTGGTGGGGAAAATGGAAGAATTTTTGGCGGGAAAGTCAGTTTTTAATTAATAATTAAAAATTCAAAAAAGGGATCCCAGGTGCACATTCTCGACCTCCAAGGTATATATGTACTAAATTTGGTAGCTGTAGGTCAAATGGCATGGCCTGTAGAGCGCCAACACACACATACACATTGAGCTTTATATAAATATAGAGTTCGCTCTTTCCTCTCAGCATACAGCAAAGTCTCAATATTGATTAAAAAATCATTACATATTTTTAAAAATATTATTTTAAAAAGAAAATTATATTTTTAAATTTCAGTACTCAATAACATTTAAATAATATGTAAAAAAGAAAGTATGTAATTTTTCGCCATCGGTTGCTCTTTTATCGTTGTAAAAAACAGCAAGCATACATTCATTAAGATTTGCCACTGCTAGCTGACACTGTATTTGGAAATAATACTTATGTATTATTTGGTAATTTCACCATAATTTTCAACTAAACAGAATCCTACTCTTTCTTGACAGAGTTCTATTAATGTCATATTGGTGGGATTGAAAATGCATTTGATTTCCAGCAGCATGTAATTTTCTCCTGATATAATTAGACCGTCCGGAGAGGCAGCTGTGTACTGGTAAAGGGGGTAAATAACAATTCCTATTTTTCTAATTACATACTTTGTATTTCGTCTTATGTACCATTGCCAAACCTAATCTTCAGTTTTAATGCCATATGCAACTGCTGGAATAAAGTTTTTTTTTCTTTTTGATAGAAGCTGCCAAATTTTTAAAGTTTTTCACCCCACAAATGATATCTTTAATGTTGCTTCCAGTCAGACGTATCTTCCTTTCATTTTTCCACTCTATGCCTTTTCGATTTTTTCCCCCCTATGTCTTGGCAGTTCAGAGAGGTTCTTATTGTACAGAATTTGGAAAATAAGAATATTTTATAGAGTTAAATAATCAGGAAAGTTATTCATTATTATTATTACTGCTGCAAATAGCTGCTGGTAAAGTAATGGCCAATTGGTATTTAGCTTCCACTAATTCTATACAGGTATCAAAGATTGGGAGGCTAAAATCTGTTAATGCTTTCCAATTAAATTCAGTATTTGAAAGGCCTTCACAAGTCTCAGGTTTTTCAAATACTTTTTCACACGGCAGTGGAACTGTTTTTAGAGCTTTTGGCTGGTGCCATGTCTGCAATTTTGCAGTTGGTGCTGCATACATCTTCTGCTTACTGTAAAAGAGCAAAGACATGTTTACAATAAGCAGGGGCAGCTCCAACAGCACATGTACATTCAGCTTTTAAAACCTGAAATAAATAACACAGACTAATGATTAAATTTTTTTAATACTTAACAGATAAAAATTCTAAGTTAATTAAAAAATTTTGCTGACATATAGAAAGTTGGTAATTCTGAACATATTCTTTATTGTAAGAGTTAATTTTAATGAGTATAATACATTTTAGTCAACTAAAAATAATTACGAATAACATTTTAGAAATTTTCTTTATGTTTCTGGTATAAATTACACTAAATGGCTCTAAAAGCTCTAAAACATTTATTAAATTTCGGTATAGAATTGAGATTATGAATGTATTTTTATTATCCATAATCTTTTTTAAAAAGACACTACAAATAATTAAATGTGTTGATAATGAGGTAACGGTGGGGAATCTTAAAATTCAAAGCTTAACAGATTATTGAAATACTTTTTCTACACAAGTTACAAAAATTTCACAAAGCATAGGACTTTTCACAATCTTTATTTATTTTTTGATGAACTTAAATTCTGAATTTTCGGGAAATTGTATTTTTAATATTTCTGTAAACTAAAATTTTGTCTAATAAATTAAATTCTTCTCCTACAAGATAGGTTCTATCTATAGAGAATTTGTAAAATAAAATAAAAAAAGGATTGAGATTTTATAATAATTTCAATAATAAATCATACATAAAAAAACTTAAATAAAAAAAGATTTTTTTAAATATATGAATAAAAGAATTTTTTATTATTTGTTAGATCTATATAATAATAACTTTATTCACCTTAAAATCCTTCTGTATTTTTGAAACTCGCTGATATTTGACCCCCCCTTTTTTCCCCTTCAGCTATCATAAATTTGCCGTCTTCTGCGCTGAAAAATCTTAACTCGCTGAGGAATTTGTCTTTATGTAACTGGAGACCTTGTTTTATTCACGTTACGACGCTATTATTCTCCGTCGAAGTGGAATAATTTTCAGCATATTCTAAAATATGCTGGAGTTCAAATCCTTCTAGGCATAAATTATTTTCTATAACGCTAGTATACATATTAATTAATAAGTTTAAAAATTCTTAACAAAAAATAATAGAACTGAAGTTAAATTTGAAATGAAAATTTTAAAAAAAAAATTATCTAAGACTTATTAATTCTGTGGACTACACAAACTAATAATGCACATGGGAAAAAAACGCATACCGCCACAGCCACAGTAAAAAAAAAAAAAAAAGGTTTAGAAAAGAATATAGAGAAGGATAAAACGACAGCAAACTAATTAGAAAGCGATATTAATTAATTACGTAAAAACAATAACTACAATGAAAATACTAATTTAAGAAATAAAATTACATTTTTACCGAAAACGTGAAGAAAATAATTCAAAATATTAATTTCTTTTTTTAAAAAAAGCAAAAGTTTTCACTAATTAATCGTCTAGCGTAAAATTTAATTTCCACCTCAATGCTCTTAACAACGTTATCGGAAGACATCCCGATATAGCAGAACGGGTGAAAATTGAACAGACACGGTTTGTTTATACCTGTCACGTGACCGTGAATTGGCCCCATAATCACGGCTTGCCGTAAAAAAACTCATGAGAAAAATTATTGAAGAAACAACCTTGATAGGATCTTTCAAAAGTGAAGACATCTTCATTCCTATGATTTCAACGAATATGGCATTTCAGTTTAATAGAGTGCAGTTCTCATTTTGATGGTAGTTTGCAATATTATCAACAAATTTCAGAGCCAATATTCAGAATTGAGCGTTTTAGATGACAGAAATTTTTTCTCACATGCATATTTGGTAAAAGTGAAGTTTAGTGTGCTTCTTGCTGCGCCAAGGAAGCCAAGTCGCCAATAAAGATGGCGGACAAATTAAACAAACACTTCTGCGGATCAGTACGGTTACCACTTTCTGCAATATAATTAGGATTTTTTGTTTTTTTCAAACCGGCTGCGATGGTCTGTTGGGTGCAGTGCAAAAGTTAGAGCATGCGATGCCTTCGGCGTCTGTAGAAGACATCGGGCAGAATTTTTTAACAACAAAAACATCCTACGGCTTCGCTAGCACATTGAACATAAGGACTGAGGATAACAGGAACAGTACATAATTAATAAAAAAGAAAGAAAGAAGAGCGTTATGGGAACGGATTTCAGAGGGAATTTTAATGAATTGATGCACTTACTTGATTTATTTAATCAGCACTTACTTGATTTATTTAATCAGGAACAGTACATAATTAATAAAAAAGAAAGAAAGAGCGTTATAGGAACGGATTTCAGAGGGAATTTTAATGAATTGATGCACTTACTTGATTTATTTAATCAGTTGTCTCGACAGGGTACTATCGAGATATTTCTCTGAAAAATCGGCGTACTTTTTCTGTTATCGCGACGTTGTTTTATCTAAGCCATATGTACTCTGTCATATAGCAGTCGAATTCCCCGGCTACATGGTTTGTCCCTTGTAAAGCTACTTGTTTGTCCCTTAATGGCACTCCATGTCTTACTGTCTTCCATCCCATTTACCCGATATCCATTCTTGCACAATTGCCGACATAACAAATTATCAAGGGAACCAACCGTTAGAGCACCAAGAGATTTACGAGAACTGCGAAGAATTCCATTGCAGCTGACCTTTAAAGTAAGAATTCAGACGATTTTTTAAAAGAGCTTCAAAATATTTTTATTAGATGAAAATTAAAATATACCTTTTAATGGATTCCTCTTATAATCAAACTGCTTTGGTCTTTACTCGGAATGAACTTTAAAAGCTTTCTTTTTTTTCCCCCATTTTCCTTCAGTGACTTATTATTTGAATTTCAATATTCTTAGGAGTGTAGTAGGATCGTTCTTATTGCACTTTCTCTTTTTATTATTCCATTCTAAACAAACATTAAAGGCTCATTATTAATTATTATTACATCTTTGAATGCCTTATTAACAATCATTGCTCTTTGTGCATTAAAAATTTGCATCGGATAGAACTTTATTCCATTGTGACCAAAAGTGTTATATTGTTTTGTTTAATAGCTGCTGAGGTAACTCTTGAAATTTTTCATTATTTGTCTTCCATTTAAAGATTATTTTTTCTTTTCTTCTATTTCTAATCTGAATTTTCGATAAATTTAAAATTTTGATTGTTTTGCTCCTCACGTTTTGGTGAAGACTCAACTATAGTAACTGAGCTTTAATGTTTTTTTTTTTTTTTTCCTGACTCAATTACCTGCAAGGCAAATCTTCAGTCAGAAATAAATTTTGTTTTAATATTTTTTTTCAAGGCAATAATTAGACATGACACATTTCAGAGTTGTTTTTTTAATTACATTTTATGACTTTTGATATCAATTAATTTTCTTTATATGTAATAATTCTGCTTTAAAAAAATTGAAACACTTTTTGTATAAATTTATTCATTTTATTGTACTATTAATAATATATTATTTCTTCTCTATGTTTATTTTGATTCAGTTCAAAGTTTTATGAAGTTCAGATCACCCCCCCCTCCACATCTGAATAGTCTAAGGTTTTAAAATAGTTGTTACTTTTGCCATAAAGACAATATTATCGTTATCTAGTCAAATAAGGCATGCATCTATTTTAACACTGTTATCATAGTGAACAAATGATGCTCCGATTTGATTATTGATTTTCCAACAATCAATTAAAATTTCATAACATAAACCAGATTCTTAAATAAATAAATAAACTATTTGTTAAACAAGATGGTTCCTTAAAGTTGAAGTTTTGATATTTATCTTCCTGGCATAATAACAATTGACATAATTAAAGAAAATAGTTTTCCTGTTTGCATCCTATGGAAATACAGTAGGCCCAGTTCCCATACTGTTATGACTTTAGCCGGTGGTTTTATCCCTCCTCCCAATCTCTGATTTTCTGTTGATAGTACAGTGTGTTATGAAAATACAAGTATAAATTTTGTGTTATTAACTAAGGCATACCTTCATAAGATGCCTTGGATAATCCCCTCTTTCTCTGAAATTTTATGGCAGGGAGCACACAAATTGTAATGAAACCTAAATAATATATAAGCCATTTTTAAGCTTAGATAATTTATGTTCATCAAGCTAACATTAATTTATTATTATTACCCAACATTAATTTAGTTACTGAACTTATTTAATTTTGGTACTCTGAAAGCATTAATTGCATCACACATTTTGGAATGAAATAGGAAAATACAAAAAAAGAGTCACTCACTTAAAAAAAAATGTATTGTTGTTAGAATTAAATTTGACGAACGAATTAAATGAAAATGTTTTGCAGCATATGAACTTAATGATTTAAGCCCTTACATTTAACTGTTAAAAAAACTTAAGCAGAATGATTTTATAAAAAAAAAAATATGAGTATTAATGGAAATTGTTATTATTTCAACCAAGCATGAAATTAGTTTAAGTTATGATAAGTTCACATTGCATAGTTAATTGTAAAATACATATTTAAGCTACTTTACAAATGAATAACAGATTAATTGTTACAGATACTTTTATCCTGAAACTAAACAGAATTACTACCTGTGATAAAACACAAATACATATTATCTAAAAAATAAAAAAAAAGTCATAGCTACCATCTATGATTTCATCAATTTTTTTATTTACATAAATAAAGTATATTACATATTAAATATGGTTCAAAACTGTAACTGATCATTTGCTTTTAATAAGACACACAGAAAGAATTAGTAAGATTTATAAAATAATTAATATTTTGTTTAAAAAAACTTATTTGATTTATAAAAAAAATGTTTAGCTACTGAAGCAACATATGATTCAAATGATTATTATTATAATTATATTTATTTAGTGATTAAAAATTACATATTTATATTGTATTTGTGAATAACAAATTTATAGATACACATACTTTTTAAGTAAGAAGAATTGAATTCTTTTCCTTATGAAATGCACGGTTAAAAATTTCTTTTGCTTTGTAAGATATAAAACTTAAATAATGCATGTACATTTAGTAACTTTTACATAACTTATCTAATCCAGAAATTAAATTACTTGTTGCTTAATATTATATGGAGATGAAAAGAAAACCTATCATTTTTATGCTATAGAGTCACTTACTAACTTTTCATTGCTTCATAATTAAAAAAGTTAATTGATGTATAATTTCAGTCAACAGAAGAATAAACAGATTATTCAGACATTTGATGAATCAGTGAATTCTGAATGAAACTTCAACAATGAAGAATACAGTTGTGAAAATATTTAAAAATTTGTTAAAATTATACATCAAATTTATAGCATTGAAAGGACAATTTTTGGGACTTTCAAGAGGGAGCAAAAATGATTTTTGTACGATATTTATGGAAGTTATCAATTAAAAACTTTGAATCTCGGATAAAAAATTTTTTTAGTTATAATTCTATTTAAATATTCGAGGTTCACATCTCGAGTCCTCAAAGTATATATGTACCAAATTTAGTAATTTTGATTCAAACTGTCTTGCTCGTAATATGCCTACAGACAGATTGACAAACATGTACAACATTCTCCTTTAATATTAGAATATATAATTGCATAATGAGTATTAAATATGGACGTTTCTTTGATCTATAAGACATTATCATAAAAAAACGTAAAAAGAAAAAAATGTTTTGAATTAAGTTTTGCTAAACTTGCTTAGAAAATTTAATTAATTATTGTTTACATAATTTAAAATGGCTTAAATAAGAAATTCGAAATGTTGTTTAATCTTGTACTTAAAAAACTTAGATAAAATGAACACTATACACTTAAATAAAAGATAAAAACCATATATAAGAATAATAATGAAAAAAAATCATATTTATTATTTTGTTTATCCATAGAAATTTTAATATCAATAAGTTGGGACTATTTTCTTTACTAAACAAACAAAACTGTTTTCTGTGCTCTTCGAAAAGAAAAATAATTCAAACGTAGATATAATGAATTATTTAATAAGAATAATATGAACTTTTATTATTCTTATTTTGGATAATTTTTTCCTGTGTCAAAAGTTATTTCCAAAACATTTGATTTTTCAAAAAGTGCAGTTAAGTCTGTTATGAAGAGGAAATATCCCATGAGAAGGAAACATTAGTTCTCTCTTAAGCACCCTGCCAAGCTGCATGAGATTTTGCACTTCTTTCATATGTAAATCTGTGGCATCAGTTCTAAGGTATGATTGGCAGGCTAAAAATGCATACGTCTTCTAGTATTGCAAATATTGATTAGAACTTGACATTTTTACGTAACTCCATTTTTCAGTCTACTCTTAGTCCGAAAAACACATTTAAAAAAATTAAGCCTCTCTGTTTATGAATATAGTAACGCAATGACGCGTTGAGATTGCAGATGACATTTAATATATGATTTTAATACCAATTTTGTAGCTTTCTATCGAATTTTTGAATGAGGTTTATTCAGAGGAAATACGGTTGTTCGAAGAAACGTTAACACAATAACTAAAAAACGAAGAGAGCTAGATGGATAAAATTTGGAACCAAATCCGTCAAGAGGTTCTTTCGAATGCATGTAAACGCGATAATTCAAAAACAGCTTAAGTAAATTAAATTTGGTTCCCAGTTTTAACATCTAAAGTGCAGATTTTTATTTAATTTTGAATATTTGTCAAAGAGTTAACCGTCAGCCGCTCAATACATTCACAGTCATGTAAACCCATTAAAAGAAAAATGCAGAGACTTAAACATTTGATATTGTGACTTTAATTGTAGTCCTGCGTCAAATTTCGGTTTCAATCGGTCGGGTAAAAAACCGTCTAAGATACATATTCAGTTTTGGGTGGATCCTAGCACAACCCACCTCTTGGCGTCTTTTTGAATTCTCGCCAAACGAGTGGCGATAACGTCGCCAAAGTAGCAACCTAGACGGGTTTTTTAAATTTTATTTTTTATTATATTTATTTTATTTTATATATTTATTTTTTATTTTTATTTATTTCTTATTTTATTTTATTAGTCTTTCTTTTATTTTTTTTATTAAATAATCAACCTAGATGGATTTTTTAAAATTTATTTTAATTTTATTATAATTATTTTATTTATTTATTTTATATTTATTATTATTTCTGGCTTTCAAGTATCGTTTTTTAATTGAAAAATAATAACAAATATTCAATTAGTAGTCAACTTGGCGAGATTTCAGATAAGTCTCCAAGAGGTGGGCCCAACTAGGATTTTACCTCGGTTTTCTGGAACTTGTGTATTAACTACACCCCAGAAATTAATTGCCAAAAAAGAAAAATCAATAAAGGTTGAATTCTGATAGGCTCTTTCGTAACTATTGTTAACCAATGACATATGGTCAATAATACACAAGTACGTTGCTAGAAGGTTTACGAGAAACTACAACTGCTAGTTTGTTTTATTTTCTGAACATTATATATTTTTAATTCAATATTGATTTTAGTTTTAAAAAGTAGACTTATTTTTCACATATTATAGATAATACTAAGCAATAAATGGGAGTAGAAAAATGAAGCGAAATCATTTTGAAGATTTTAGATACATTTAGAAAAAAATTATAAAACTTGGACAAATCAAACAGTAGAAATGATAGCTACTCTTCCCTTGAGCGGATTTCGATACCTTTAATAATTATTCTCTATACAGCTTGTGATAAGTTTCTCCTACCTGTTAATTCTATTTTTTTTTTATCATCCTCCCACACCTACTTGCTTTTTCACTTGTGACGTCACGATAGAGTTTTGAATTCTAAATACCGTGATCTCGGAGGAGACCAATCAGCGACGAGATGAAAGGAGAAATCGGAGGCGAACCGCCAGCCAAGGAGCAATTCTCTTGGTGAACGCCATCTGTTGGTGACTGCAGAAAACTCGCCAAGAGAATAGAGAGGCGAATAAAGAGTTATCCTGGTGAAGGGAGGGGGCAGAAGTTTTTTGAGTATGCCATGTGTTAGTGGAGCCGAGAAATTGCAGAGCTAAAGGCGTCAGCTGAAGGAATATTTCTCCTAATGACGGGAGAAGTGGCATTTAGGCATAGTCGCTAGGAAATCAATGAAGAGGCAGCCGGTCTGCGATTTTTTTTTTCGAGTTGAAAACATTTGAAACGATAATCAAACACAGCATTTTATGTGAAATGTTACTTTTGAAGTCGGTATAATTTTTTCTAGGTATTTACTGACATTTATTTAAGCAGTTTATTTATTGGGGGTGGGGGGACTGTTGCATACGAATAATGGCGGCTTTTCGCACAGACTTAGGACGCTGTCGCTTCGATACCCGAGAGGTGTGGGATTGAGGGGCTCAAAATTTATTCGATGCATATTGCAGAGTTAAGTCGAGGCTAAAATTTCTACATTGAAGACTTGTTCACAAACAATTTCCTCTTTCTTTACAAAAAAGAAAGAAAATAAATTAATGAAAAGAGTCAAATGACACGTGAGGTAAAAGAAGCGCTTAGGAAAACATAAAGAGAAAATCTTATATCAATAAATGATTTCAATAGCAGTAATATTCAGCAAGCTTTAAGAAACAAAAAATTTAAAAAAAAAAAAAAAAACGATATCAAATCACCTATACCTTTAACAGTATAAAACCAGTATTATTTATCCAATGAACAGGGTGAATTTTGAATTGAATCATTTACAT
>JAPMOR010071778.1:0-16991 GCA_026543865.1 Argiope aurantia
CGAAACGACGAAGAGGTTCGGGTCAAGAGCATTGAGAAGGTTCGGATGGATCGTTAGTCGCCGCCAAATTGGTAAATGATGTCATCTTTGAAAGACCGGAAGTCACCTAAAGCATGGTCATCACATCATTCGGAAGGCTACGCCAGCTGTTGGATTGAAGTAGGACTGCCGGGACATCAGTCCTTGAAGAGGGGAGCAATGTTACAAACCTGCAATTCGGCTTCCCAGCATAGTTTGTTCCACTATCAGAAAGACTGTTTTAAAGTCATCATTATTGGACGGAGTCCATGTGGCACTTCAGAGGTCCCAGAGCTTGGTGACAAACTTGGCAACCATTTGGCGACTGGGTGACGAATTTAGCGACTTTGGCGCCAAAATAGATAATACACGAAACTTCGAGAATTTTCCCGATCCGTCCAGTAAGAACCGAGATACGCCTCGAACGTTCCTGATTGGTTGAGACGCTTCTAGCCCCGCCTCCTGAGACCTATAAAAGGAGCTGCAGCTGCCAGACGAAGTCAGTCAGTAGGAGTCGAGAGTCGGAGAAGTCGAAGACGAGTAAGCGGAATCGACGGAGCGGAGTAGTCGTAAGCAACGGAGTAGTAGTCGAAAGCGACAGAGCAGATTAGTCGAAATCGACATTGAAGAACTGGTCTTCCAGGTGTTAGCGGAGCAGCGACGGAGTCAAGCTAGTGCTGAACTGAGCTGTGCGCTACTGTCTGAAGTAGATTCTGGTTGTATGCTGCTGTGTGTACTGTTGTATGCTACACGTCTCGGCTGAAGATAGTCGTCTCTGTGCTGTATATAGCTGTCGTTTTTGTGCTGTACTGTGTGTCTTCGTGTAAATAAACGTCGTTGTTTTTATTCTACTTCCGCCTGCTTATTGAGCGTTTTCCACACCATATAACTTCCACTATCCAAACGAACCCCGGTAAAAAAATTCGTAACAATATATTTGCATTTACTGCAGATATTCGTCAGATGTTTCGTATGATTAATATGGATGAGAGTCAAAGAAATCTCCAAAGAATTTTATGGAAAGAGGAAGCTAATGAGCCCGTTAAAACGTATCAGCTAAATACGGTTACCTACGGAACGGTTAGTGCTCCATATCTAGCCATGAGAACACTTAAACAAATTTCCATTGACGAGGGAAAAAACTTTCCAAGTGCTACATCAGTCGTGTCATGACTTTTATATGGACGACGTTATAAGTGGAACGAGTATATTGGAAGAGACAAAAACTTTGCAACATCAACTTGTTGGTATTCTAAAAACCGCCTAGATGGCATTTCACAAGTGATGTGGAAATACTTCTGAGTTTATTCCTGCTACGGAGAAAGAGTATGAGTTCTCATCTACGGATGAAACGGACTTTAGGGATTGCCTGGAAGGCTAAAACTGACTTAACTGCAGAGGCAATGATTGCTACTTTAAAGCGCTTTTTTAGCAGAAGAGGTGTTAGTTCCTCTGTCTGTTCTGATAATGCAACTAATATCAAAGGGGCCAATTCAGATTTGAAACGTTTACAAAATATGATGGGTAAACCCCCAGAGCCACTAGCTAATTACTTAACAACTGAACAAGTGACATGGACATTTATTCCACCTAGGTCACCTAACTTCGGTGGCTTATGGGAGGCGGGTGTTAAATCTTTCAAACACCATTTAAAGAGAGTTGTTGGTAATGCGCGTTTAACAATGGAACAGTTTTTGACTATTGTTATTCAAATTGAAGGTATTCTAAACAGTCGCCCACTGATACCTTTGTCATCAGATCCAAACAATTTTGACCCCAAGCCATTTTCTAATCGGCCGTCCCATAAACAGTATTCCTGATCCAGATTATTCAGAGAGAAAAGATAACCCTTTATCTCAATGGAAAAGATTGAGTAAAATGGTCTAAATAATTTGGAAAAAATGGAAATTATATTACTTAAATAATTTATAAGCCAGACACAAATGGCAGTTTGAGAAAAAAAACGTTTCAAAGGATTCTATGGTTCTTTTAAAAGATGATAATCTTCCCCCTTGCCAGTGGACAATGGGAAGAATACAAGATTTAATTTATGAATCAGACGGCAAAGTCAGAGTAGTACTTATAAAAACTCCACAAGGAGTCACGAAAAGAGCAATTTCAAAGATTTGTTTATTACCATGTAAATAAAATCAATGTATATATCTAGTGTAAATATTGTATTTAGTATTTAAAATGATATATAATGTATATTTAAGTTGTTCATAGTACATATAGAAATATTGCATATATTTTTTCAGAAATATTTTGTATATAATGTTCAATTTTATTTTAAAAGTGTAACATTTTTTATATTTTGTACTAGATAATTGTTGAATTTTTGCATTGACCAATCAAGTAATGTGTTAAATTTTTATTTCTGTAATGTTGAGATTTTGAAATTATATTTCAAAGGGGGCGGAATGTTGGAGCCAATAAGTCAGCAGAACGCTCCACCAACTAATTTTGTAGCTCCACCAAGTGGTGAAATGATATAACTTGTTAGTGTGTGTTGAGAGTGTTGTGAATAAAGCAATTGAGATACAGTCCAAGAGTTTGTGTTTCATTTATATGTGAATGAGTTTTATAAAAACTGAGCTATCGTGGGCCAAAATACTAATATTAGACATTTTAATGGTAAAAATAAAATATTTACATTACATCGGTCTTCATTTAAAATGCTGAAAGAGCAATTTATAATTAGTCAATGTTGATCTAATTTCTCATCAGAATGTTTGCTTCTATTTTACGCTGGTCTCTTACTGCTAACAGACGTATGTCTCTTTGCTCTAATTCTGCAATGGATCATGATGAATAACTTTAACAAAGGCAAGATGGTGAAAAATAATTTAAGACAAAGAACAACAAAAAAAGAAAAACAAAAATCAAGACGATTAAAAGTTCCAGAGGCCTAAGTGAAGATTAGTGTACACCAGCTGTTTGTCGCCAATATTGCAACTCATCGGATCCCTCTTATAGCAACCGTGCTGCTGTTTTGTTTACTACTTTTTGCAATGGTTGAGTTGTACATAAACTACAATTACATTATGAAAAATGTTAAATTAAAAATATTAAAAGAATATCGATTAAAGATTTTAATTTTGTTCTTTATTATAATTAAAATTTTATTAAATAAAGAAATTTAAGCGTATAATTAAAAGTTATTTTCTCCTTTTTTTTTATGTGAATACGAACAGAAAATATTTATTCTTTTTCAATTTTTAATTGTCAGTATGCGCTTTAAAAAAATCGTCTGCATTCTCACTTTAAAAGACAGCTGCAATGGAATTCTTTGCAGTTCTCGTTATTCTTTTGGTGTTATAACGGTTGGTTCCCTTCATAATTTGTTATGTCGGGAGTATTTCGAACCTGTAGAATGGATGAAGGGTGAGTTAAATATGCATATATATATATATTTTAGGAGTTGATGAAGATAGGAAAGGATGCTTGTTTGAAATTTAATGGTTTGATATTGAACCGGCAGAATGGATGAAGGGCGAGAGGAATATATATATATATTTTACGAGTTGATGAAGGTGGGAAAAGTATGTTTGAAATTTTGTATGGAGAATGTTCCGATTGCTTATTTCTCCATTTTTTCTTTTTTCTTGGTTATGTACTGTTTCTGTTATCCACACAGTCTTTATGTTCAATGTGCTAGCGAAGCTACTAGTTTCCCGCTCCCGTTGCTAGCGAAGCCGTAGGATGTTTTTTTAAGTTAATAATTCTGCCCGGTGCCTTCTGAAATCCGTTCGTACAACAACCTTCATTCTTTCTTTTCAATTGATTATGTACAGTTCATGTTATCCGCACAGTTCTTATGTTCAATGTGCTAGCGAAGCTACTAGGTTCCCGCTCCCGCTGCTAGCAAAGCCGTAGGATGTTTTTTTTTAAGTTAAAAAATTCTGCTCGGCATCTGTAGAAAACACCGGTCAGTATGGAAAAAAAAAATACTTATCAGTGAAAGTCCTAATTAGATGGCGGGAAATGGAAACCGTAACTGCTCAGCGGAAGTACTTATTTATTTTGTCCGCCATCTTTATTGGCGACTTGGCATTGTTGGCGCAGCTGGGTGCACACTAAAATTCACTTTTACCTTTTTCTTTTTGTTGTGCTGTACGTGAGACGTGTGTATTGAATCTCTTACACCTTTTATTTGCATGTGGAGATAAGAATTCTTTTTGTTCATTTATATATTATTAATCTATATTGTTTATTTATCTTTCATTATTTATTCATATTATTTAGGGTGTTTTTTTTTTTACTTTACTTAACTTATTTAGAATTAGTATCACTGAACATACTAATTAAGGTTAGTTATTAAACAAAAAAAGTTTCTTTGTACTTGTAGTTTATATTATAAACTTTTATATTTAATTTTACTATTTGTTTTTCCTTAGATTAATTAGATCTTATTATCTATAATCTGAAAGATTTTAATTTCCAGATTAGTGCTAACTTGGGAAATTGTTTTTTACATTTAATTTGTGTATTATTTCAATGTTCTCATTGTTCAGTGGTATATTGAACTTGATAGTTTTAAATTTATTTGTGGTATCTAATAAAAATCTTTGAACATCTTCTGTATATTGAATCTTATAATTTTTTTCTGTTTTGTTCTGTGCCTTTTTGGCAGTTTGTGCAGAATTTTGTTATTATTACTAGCTTTTGAAAGAATTCCATTTTATCTCACTGTTTTACAATGAGGCTCTCTTTATTGGCGATTCCATGATCAAATACTTGCATAAGTATATATCTGTTCAATCACTTGACTTTCATTTGGACATTGTTTCCTATCCTGGTGCAACTATTGAAAGATTAGCTAGCAGTATTTCTGTACTCAAAAATTATGACTGGGTCTTAGTGCATGTTGGCGCAAATAATACATCTTTGGATACTATTGAAGTAATACTTAAAAAATATAGAGTTTTGGCCACTGAGATATTACTTCATAACCCAGGTGCAAGGATAATTTTCTCGAGTATTGTTCCAAGAGATTTTGGTTTCCACAGAAAGGAGTATAAGGAATCGGAGTGTTATTTACAAACACTAAAGATTCGAGCCATAAACTGTGCACTCAAAGAACTATGTTATTTTCAAACGTTTTTCTTTTGCAGTTCTTACCAGCCATCTTGGAAAAATTATCTTGCAAGAGATGGCTTGCATTTAAATAAATGGGGTAATAAGCTGCTTGCAGGTTGTTTTCTTGAATCCTTAACAGGATGCATTTCAGCAGATATGGCATCTAAAAAGGTATGCATAAAAGCATTTTTTTTTTTCACAATGAGTTTAAAAATTCATGCAAGCCTGAAGTCGATAATTTATAATTGGTTTTTGTTCTATTTTCACAGATTGTAAAGACTCAGTGTTCCAACTCCGGTTTTTCTTTTGATGATTCAGAGTTTCCTCTATTGTCATTTTTCCCCACAGTATTTGTTTCTTCTGCTTGGCCAAAGCAAGAGTGTCAGGCCAGTTTGTGGGCCTGTGCATCCTGCTAGGCCAAAGCAAGAGTCTGCCAGGCCAGTTTCTAGGCCCGTGCAACCTGCTAGGCCAAAGCATAAGTCTGCCAAGTCAGTTTCTAGGCTCGTGCAACATGCTAGGCCAAAGCAAGAGTCTGCCAAGTTAGTTTCTAGGCTCGTGCAACCTGCTAGGCCAAAGCAAGAGTCTGCCAAGCCAGTTTCTGGGCCCTTGCAACCTTCTTGGCCAAAGCAAGAGTCTGCCAGGCCAGTTTCTAGGCCCGTGCAACCTGCTAGGCCAAAGCAAGAGTCTGCCAGGCCAATTTCTAGGCCCGTGCAACAGTCAGAAAGATATTTCTTCTCTGCCATCTTTTAAAGGTAATACTCAATTTGTACTTCCTGTGATCCCATGCATTCCATTCAATCAGTTTAGTGACATTGTTTTTAATAGTATTCCCACATCAAATAAATTTTCAGTTTTGGCAACGAATTGTAAAATATTGCGTGGTGGAGGCCCTCAAAATTGTTCCTATTCTAAAAACTGTGTTTATTGTGGGAAAACATATTCTACACGGTCCTCGTTTTCAAATCGCCTGAAGAAATTTAAATGCCCACAACCTGTTAAAGACTATTATCCTAAACCATGTGAAGAATGTTTGAAGCCCTATTCCTCTAAATCTTCTTTTTCAAACCATTTAAATCAATGCAACAAATCAAAAACTCGTGTTTTGTTATCCCAATCTGGAAAAAATTACAGTAGGGTTTTGGAAACAAATACATGTCTGACAGAATTGGTGGCAAAACCTGCAAAGGATCTACAAGCAAGTAGAGATATTAAATTAACATCTTCAGTTTCAGATGTTTGTCAAAAATTTAAAAGTCCTTCCAAAATTAAAAATACGTATCCTAGAATTTGTAAATTATGTTTAAAGTCTTACTCTTCTAAATCCTCTTTAAGCTATCATTTAAAGCATTGCTGTAAATCTGAGGTTCAAACTGTATCATGTTTGCCAGTTAAAAGTAACTGTATTGTATTGCATAATAACTCTCACAAGGAATCACTAATAAACCCCATTGCTGATGTAGGAATAAATCAAAATGTACATAGTTCTCAATTTATGAGTAATAATTATGAAAATTCCCCAAAAAGTTTGAAATGTGGTAGGTTTTACAGGAATAATGCTTTTAAAAGTCATGAAGAAACCTGCAATTTTACCAAGAAAAATGAAGGGTTTTTTTTTGTGTGTGTGTGTGTGTGTGTGTGTGTGTGTGTAGAATCCGATCGCAATCAAGTCTTTTCTAATCTATGGCATTTAAATAAAAATCATAGTGCTGTGCATCAAATACAGAATGTCAAAACATTTTCGTTTGATTCTTTTAAGAATTTTAAGATTTGGTTAGAAGCTGAAAGGGCTCAGCTCCCGTATACGGCCTCCGCCAAATTGGCGAGAAATTTGGCGGATAAACGATAATTTCTGGTTGCATATGTATTCTTCTTTATGGTAACCTTAAACCTTAGAACATATTCAGTATTTTTATGTGTTTTTATAAGGAGCAACTCACATATACAGCTATTAACTTTTATAAACTATGCTTTTAAAATGAAAAAAATATCAATGTTTATATATCATGAGAACATATTCAGCATAAAATTAAGAAATCATATTTAAAAATCGGAGCAAAAAATAATTTCGTCATAATAATTTAATATTAATTTTGAGCATTTCATTATACATAAAAGCAAGTGAGCATTTCATCATGCTTCATTATACGTATAATTAAACAAATAGTTTCATTTGGATCTTTATCATAAATATTTCAATACCCCCCTCCTCCTGACTTATGCTCGTGTATTTTGTCAGTCCTAGGATTAAGCCTAACATGGCTTCAAAAATTAGTCAATAATCACACCATTTATCTGAATTATTTAAAATATAAAGGGGGCATCGCTACCCCCTGACTTATAGTCTATTGCATTTTGTCAGTCTTGGAAATAAGCCTAATCTGGCTTCAAAACTTCCGGTTAAGAATCACAACATCCTAAACACGCATTATTGGCGACTTCTTGGCGAAAAAAATGGCGCCACTAGGCCGTATACGGGAGCTGCTCCGCCGTTCTTCTACTTGCACTTTTTTCTGGAAATCAAAAGGCAAAAAAGTTTTAGGTGATAAAACATTTCATTATTATGTTTGTCAATTTTTTTATCCTTCATATCTGTCAAGGATTCAATCAAGACTAGAACGACATGCTAATCGTAAAAATAGAAAAGGGGTAATACCTTTCCATTTGAATTGCCCGGTTAGAATTTGTGTGTGTGAACATAAAAATTTAGTGACAGTAACATATTATCCAGTTCACAATTATCATACTGGATATGAAAATACAAGATACCACCCACTTAAAGAAAATACACATAGTTTAATTAAATCTTATTTATTGCTATCATTTCCTGTTTCGAAAATAGCAAGCTTAATTCGTGGTGATGCAGGATGTCGGGATGAAAGAAATTTCTGCCCAACAAAAGAAGTTTTTATTTCTCGGAAAACTATACAGTCTTATTCAAGGCATCTATATAATACAGTAAAGCCGATTAATGATGCCATGTCTGTTTTCTGTACTGTGGAGAAATTAAAAAATGAAAAATATAATCACATTTTAATTTTCAAATTACAAAAGTCGGATACTATCTTTGGACCTTCTTATTTGGATAGCTTACCAAATCATGAAAATTCTTTTGCATTAGGTTTTCAAACTGAAGCTCAAAAAGACATGCTTATGAAACATTCCCATAAAATCCTTTGTATTGATGCTACCCATGGCACAAACCATTATGATTTTTTTCTTCTTTCATTGCATGTGCAAGATGAGTATGGTCAGGGATATCCTGCTGCGCATTTTATTACAAATGATTTAGATTTTCGTACAATAGTGGCTTTATTTTCTAGTTTACATTGTCGAATTCCTAATTTGAAAGTTAATACAGTCATGACTGATGATGATGGTTTTACTTTTAATGCTTTTAATTCTGTATTTGGTCCCGATATCAAGCATCTATTGTGTCAGTGGCATGTATACCGTGCTTGGAAAAGGCAGTTGACTGTTGAAGTCCATGATAAATGTCTCCGTATGAAGATGTCATATGAATTATTAAATATAATGAATGAAAAGTCTCAAGAGGATTTTGAAAATAAAGTTTCAATTTTCATTAGTAAAGATTTAAATGAATGCCAACATTTTGTTGATTATTTCGTAAAAAATTATTCTGCCAGAAAAGCATTATGGGCTACCTGCTGTAGACAGTTTCCATGTGGTGATACCGATACAAATAATTACTGTGAATCTTTTCATAATCAGTTAAAAACTGTATATTTTGAGCGTAAATTCAATAGGCGCATAGATGAGCTAATTTCAACTCTTTTAAAGATGGAAACATATAGGTTTTTAAAATATTCTTCTAATGTTGTAAATAATGTTCCATTAAATTCAAATTTCAATAAAACTATTAAAGAAAAGCATGAAATGGGTGTAAAAATTCCTATTTATGATATAGTTAAAATGATGGTCAATGGTTAGTAAATTCAGACAAAAATGGGAATAGTATACTCAGTAAAAAAAATTACAGTTGTTTGTCTTTTATTAGATCATTGCTGTTTTAAATGTACTGATATTAACTGTACAGCACTATGTAGTCATTTGTATGTGTGTTCTTGTGAAGACAATAGTAACCTTTGCAAACATATTCATAAAGTACATTTATTGTATTCTGAAATAAAAACATGCATAACAGATGATTTTTATGCCGTTGAAAATGAAAAAAATGCACAAGGAATTGACCCCCAAATCTTAAATTTTGAATTGATAGGCAATGTTTCGTCTGAATGTTTTAACACAAAAGAAGCTGAATGCAAAAAACTGTGCTCCGAGATTTTGGAATTAATTAAAATTGCTCGTATTCAAGCAACTATGCTAACTAATGTAGTAAATTGTTTAAATACTTTAGTATCTGGTATGCGTGGAGTTGTCTGTCACAAAAATGATCCTGCTCCTGTCACGCCTCGAGTATATGTTGCTCCCAATCAAAAAATTCCCCCACAGATTAAATTTTATAAAACTTCTCAAAGACATAAGAGGAGACAATCATTTCGTGAAAAAAATGGGAAACGGCAAAGATTAAAAGAAAAAAAAAATATTGATGAACCTGACAGTAGTATAGAGGAGATTGCACCTTTACAATCGTATCCTGCGGGAGAAATTTCTAAATTCTTTAGTCGTGATGGAAAAAGTAATGATCCTGATGGTCATAAAAAGGAAATTATTCCTTTAAAAGCTTATTCTGCTAGAGAAAATTCTGTATGTACTAGCCTTAATATATTCAATAAATTTAGCAAGATGAATGCAGATAATCCTACTGCAACAGTAGTAACTATTAATAACATCAATCTTTCTTTTTATATATTAAAGTCTTTAGATCCTTTTGTTACTCGGAAAGAAGAGAATTATCTAAAGTCTGTGTCACCGAGCTTTAAGAAGGGTTGGTTTTATGATTCTGTTATTGATGCTTTTCTTTTCCTGTTAACTAAGAAATTCAAAAATTGTAAAGTAATAGAATCCTTGCAATCAGTTTTAATTTTTAATCAGAAGGATATTCTTAAATTTTCTTGGATTCAAGAGTTACCAAATCTAGATTCATTAATTATCCCTGTCAATTTAAATTGTCATTGGACTTTGATTATTGTTAATATAAAACTTAAAACATTTGAATATTTTGATCCACTTGGTGGCAGACCAGATAATAATACTGCAATTTTGATTAGAAAGTGGTCTAGGATTTTAAATAAATTACTTAATTCAGAAAGCCACTGGCAGATAGTTTTTCCACCTCATATAAAACAAACTGATGATTTTAATTGTGGAGTTTATATAAGTTTTTATGCACATAAAAATTGAATAAATTTTCTTTAACTCAGGACTTCAACATACTTTCATTTAGAGCCCTAATGTTTGAACAGATTACTAAAAACTTAAATTTTTAAATCTCTTATTGCAAAAATTTTAATTTTGATATTAATTTAACAATAATAAATTTGATTAATTTTTAATCTTACGTAATGGGAATTATCCCTTATCCCTTCTAAATTTAAACACCATAAACAAATAATTCCCAATTGTTAAATTTAAGTGATTGTCTAAAGATTTTTAGCTTTCTCTTAAGCTTAACTTTTAGGAAGTTCTTTTATTATTAGTTTCACAGAAGATTTAATGCAAGTTATAATTGCTAATCTCAGTGAGAATAGATAATTTTGGAAATGGAGTGTCTTGATGGTGCCAAGAAAAGGTAAGTGACTAAATACAAAAATTTAAGTTAATCACATATTCAAAACAGGAAGAAACAAGCTCCTAATGGAAGCAATATACTAAAAACGAATTTTAATATAAATATATAATTGTGATACTTTAAATTGTTCTTGTCTCATTTTAATGGGTTTATTAAATGTTGTTTGTCATTTAGTGAAAGTAATTTGAATCAGTATATCAATAAAAGCTCACTGTGACCAAAATAGTATAATTTTTATAAGAAAAATAATATTAATTTTTTACACAGCAGTTTATATTGTTATATTGTATGTATTTCAATTTATTTATTTTCTCCTATCTTAAAATAAAGGAACAAATTCCCAATAGTTTAGCTGAAAAGGTTGTCCAGAAATTTCTGGCTTTCTTTTTAAGTTTTTAACTTTTAGGAAGTTCCTTTATGAAAAATTTAGTATTGGGATAAATCCATACAAGAAATTGTGGTGAAGCCAGATAACAGCCTCTGGAAAGAGTGTACACTTTTGTTTAGTGGTCTTGTTATTCGGCTACAAACCCCAACGTCACGAATTTGGTCCTCATCCTCATCAATCTTTCTCATTGGTGACCCTGGCTCTGAACTAAATAATGTATCCAAACAAGAATTCAAGAAATAAAGCAGTAAGTGACAGCTAAGAAATGGAGCATTTTCCATGCTGTAGCTGTGTTGTATATAAAAATGAAAACAGATCTTTTGGATAATAGGAAAAGAATTAAATTTCATTTGTTTAGTGTACATTCTTATAAGGGGGGGGGGCATAGAAATCTGTATAAAAATTTAGATGTAGATGGTTGAAATATATATAGAAATTTATAATGTTATATTATCTATTCATTGTCTGCATATTTCATAAATTTGTCATGCTTGTTAAAAATCTGCAAGGATATTGCTGAGCTTGATTTTTCTTCTTTCAACTCGTATAAAGATGTACAGTTTTCTCACATTCTGAAGTGAAACAAAACAATAAGAATATGTTATATTATTACTTGTCACAAATTGAAGATTTTTAATGATTCTCTGTTATTTTATTTTTCCATTTATACTTATTACTTAATGATTTCTTTTTACATAGTTAATAAACATAGTTAATCTTTGGTTATCAATTAGTTTTATAAATGTCTCCCAGATACAGTTTTCTTTTCTTAATTTTGCAAATGAAACAAATTTATAAGTGCTTGGAGTAGTAATAAAAAATCAGTAAACAATAAAATTCATCTATTTTTTGACACATTGGAGTACTGAGAGAATACCATATATTTATAACTTGAAAGAATAAAATAAAAGTGTCAAAATAGAAACAAATTTTATATTTAACAAAATTATTAATGATTTTGAAGATGTGTATTTTAAAAAAATGAATTATACAGTGGCAATAAACTATCTAGCAAGGTAAAAAAAATGTACTGTTTCCTGATTTTATGTTTTGTATAATTTAATACACAGCACATTTTGCAGTGTCTTGTTTGGAATCAACTGACTGAATATTTTTTGGAAAATGTGACTAGATTATTGCCAATATCCAACGTAAAAGGCCATGTCTATGAAGTTAAGAATAAATAAACAACATCTTTTTAGTCTTTTTTTTTTCATAACGTAATGAAGATATTTGTTAAATATTGTAAAATTTTTAATTATGAGCTAATATTTTTATAAGTAAAATAGGTATGTGATAAATCCTAATTTTAAAATGTAGTAACAAGTGAATCATTAAAAAATCAGCTCATTCAGTTATAAAACTTTTCCTGTCAAATGCTGATATTGATTGTTTATGCTCATAGGGTGTGAGTGGGAAATTTCAATGGAAAAAAGAAATGTAGAATGTGAATACTGGATTTTATGACTATACTCCCTGCTTTTAAATTTTCAGCTTGAGAAAATAAGTTCTTGACTTTTTTTTTTTTCTTTTCTAGGGAAGAGCTGATTTTCCTTTTTTTTCCCCTGTGAATTTCAGAAAGAATGAGTACCAAATTTATAGAAAAAAAGATTAATTAAACACTGTTCAAATTCTGTAAAAAAGAAAGTCTCTCATAATATATGAACACTATATTTGGACTAGTTTTTCCTTACTAAATTTTATTTGAAGGCTATATTATTGCATGCAATTTTTTTTGGTGAATTAAATATATTGGATATGAAAAACTCTGTAAAATTAAGGTAATTTTCATTTTTTTAAGAAATGAGGTTTCATTATAGTCTTGACAAGTTTTTTTTAACACATAAACAGTCTGAAGAATTAAGAATTGTATGAATTTTTTATCCAAGAAATGTATATCCTAATATTGAAGACAAACTATTTCTTTTTATCTAAATGATGAATGAAACAGCTTGTCACTGAAATATTAAGCAATTTTTATTTTTAAGAAGTCAATCATGTGGTTATTTCTTTTAATAATTTTTCACATTTGATAGTTTAGCAACTTATGTTCCTTGCATTGTTTTTATTCGTAACAAAAAAAAAGTTAATTTTAATGAAAAATATCTTTATCAGAGTATATGTTGATAGTCTGAATACAATTCTGCAGTGCCTGAATATGACCTTTTTATTAAATAGACAACTGCTTAAGTCCCTCTAGGTATTTTTTTTGTGGTATTTCCGAGAGTTTAATTTTGTACTGTCGCCTAGTGTACAAAAGCACTGCAAACTTAATTATTATTATAATTATTGATATTAATTTTAGAATATTTTTCTAGCAGTTCGTTATTTACTTTGAGGGCATTGTTCTACCGAAAGTTTTATATTTTGTTGTTCCATAATTTAAAAAAAGCTGCATTATAATTTAAAATAAATATATCAAATCTATAAGTAAATATTATTTAGATTGTCTTTAAAAAGTCTCACTTTTAAAACTTATTTTGTGTTGAATTCTTCTAAAATTTAATTTGGCATTGCGATATACTGAACTTTAGAAAGTGATCTGCAATAAAAAAATTTTTTGCTATTTCAGTTTGATGAAATTTTTTCTTAAAACTGTTTATATAGATATTGTTAAGGAGAGGAAATGAGAAACGACCCCTTGAGTGTTTAATTGACATTCGAAGACTTCGTTTTAGTCCGGTTCACTATCTGACTTAAGATCTTCAACTTCTTGGAAATGTTCTTTATAAGAATTTTTATGATTATGAATGGGTTTATTTTTCCATATCACTCCTTTAAAGACTTTCATTCTAAATTTCACTAAACGTTATTCTGTCTGAGTACTAAAAACACAATTGCCCCAATGGTAGAAAATCGTTTTCAGCTAAATTTTTTTAGAATTGCAAATAAGTCCTTTAATTCGACTTTAAGAATACATTGTGATCAGAGACGTGTTGAAAAGAGAGGGGATTAGTGCTCCTAAATTTTTTTTTCCCGAACTTGCTCCACTTTTTCGTACTTTTCATGATAATTCAACTGGAATATTTTTTGTTTGATTCCTCTGATTTTATTGTACCGAAAATAATTACTAACAAATATACTTAATATCTTTGGAATGTGTGTGAGTATAAATCCAGTTACTACAGATAAAAAATTATAAAGTATATTAAAAATATTTTGAAAATTTTATATAAATTACAGGTAAAAACACGCACGGCAATAAAATAAATTTCATCAAAAAACTCATTTTTGTATTTTTAAAATAATTTAAAAAATGGTTTGTGTCTGATATGTTTCAAAATTACTGAAGGAAAAATTTAAAGTTTTAAATAATGTTTAGGTGAAAAATCTAATTCAAATTTTAAAAAACTCTTTCTTAATCCTTTAAAAGGTCATTTTTTTACACAATCATGATTTGTTAAAATATTTTTATGATTGAATTTGGCTTAAGAAAAGTGACTCATTTAGCCAATTACATTAATTAAATTTGGTTACTTGATAATTAAGTAACAAATCAAGACACACTATTTTATGTGAAATAAGAAACTGAAGCATCTAAGTTCCTGCCTTATAGAAAATTTGTCACCTCAGGAGTTTACCTTCTTTAGGTGGGAACAGGTGCCTCACTCCCGAGGTACCCAGGGATCTTTACTCTTTCTTCTCTTTTCCTACTCTCCTCTATCCCTTTTCTTTTCTTTATCCCCTTCTCTCTTAAAATCCCCCCTTCCCCTTCTGTTTTCTTCACTCTTCCATCCCTCGACGGTAAGCGAGGGAGCTCGCCATGAAAAGCTGTCGCTGCTCTGTTTGCTTCTTGCTTCGCATGGACAGCCAAAAACCCCCACGTGTTAGCCCTTTAGACGGGTGGTACATTTCGGTCCCTGATGTATCAATCGGCCAGTATCCAAGATATTTGACTGGGCTGCTCAAGGGGATCAAGCGAAGGAGTTACTCCTTGGGCTTGGCGTTAAGGGGAGAGGGTCACTGTCCCTGGGGGTGACTCTCAGCGTATAGGTTCCAGCTAGCGCCATGGTAAGCGCTAAGGCTGGGAATGACCAGAGCCGGTGGCTGCCTTCCCTTGTTGGGCTCCGTGGAGGGCAGTGCCGTCGTGGCCCGAATTTCTTTTCCCTTTTTGCATGGGTTTTTCAGACACTTTGCCATGTTTACCTATCACTGAAGATACTAGATTTCTAATATTACACACACCAAAGACCTTTCATAGTTCAAAGATTGATTTCTTCATTTATTGGTGATGTCAAATCTACTAAAAAATTTCCATCCGGGGATCTCCTTATTGAGACCTCATCAAAAACACGGATTGCTACGATGCAGAAATTAACAAAACGTGGAGACTTCCCTGCATTTTCTCGAGGAGTCATCTCTGATTTAAATCTTTTTGATTGTCCGGAGAATGAACTCATGCGGGAATTGCATTCCCAAAAAGTTTGTGCAGCTCATCGCATAAAAATTAAACGTAATGGTTCATTTATTCCAAACAAAACGTCATTCTAACTTTCAGTAGTCCGGAATTTCCGAAATTTTTACTTGCTGGCTATATAAAATCCAAAGTTAAACCATATGTACCGAATCCTCTGCGTTGCTTTAAATGTCAGAGATTCGGACATTCCCAGGGAACTTGCGATGGGTCGATGTGCCAAATGCTCAGCTGATGTTCATGAAACTTCAGTGTGTAGCTCACAGACCTTCAAATGTTTAAACTGCTCTGGGCTCCATCCTGCTAATTCCTGTGACTGTCCTAAATGGAAAACGGAAAAAGAAATTCAAAGCCTGAAAGTTAGAAGAAATATTTCACACGCAGAAGCGAAAAAATTTGTCTTAGACAGAACACCCAAACCTGGCCTTATTATAGTGCCGCCATAAGTTCAATTAAAATGTACTAGTTCTCAGACCGAATTACTTTTGTGGTCAGTTTTACCAAACCGATGCGCAGATGTGAAATTAATTTGTCTATGCATTGGACACACAAGGTATACACATAGACATTTGCTGTTTGGTGAACAAGCTCCTCATTGTACGAACTGTGGAGTTATCAATTCTGTTGCACATATTCTTACTGAATGTCCTAATTTTACTTCTGATCGTTTAACTTACTTTCATTCGCCTATTTCAAATTTACAGGACCTGGTGGGTGAGAAACCTCACTCAAAACTTTTTGACGTTTTAAAAGCCCTGGTTTCTTTCATAGCATTTAAAATGTGAGATTTATTTTATTCTTGTGCCAAATCATAGACCTTTTAAACTTTTGACGTTTTACAATTATCCTTGTTTTATTTACACCTTTTACACTTTTATGATGGAACTGCTTAAATATCCTTGTGGATGGCGCAGCTTGTCCTAAATTGTACCTTGTGCCAAAAAACCTAAACTATACCATACCATACTATAGAAAATTTGTGTCAGAACTTAAGTAAACATACATAACTTCACATAAAAATTGAAATATTTGGGAGGAAGCATATTTTCCATATCTCTTGAAAGGGTTAATGAGCATCAGCAACGTAAGAATTAACTACATGTCGGATTTTGTAGTTGTAGATGCGATGATCTGTTCAGTAAACCATTTTGAATGATTTTTGTCATGCATGTTGAAATTATAAACAGTACACCAGTCTATAAACGCTATCATGTTAGAAATACAATCCAAATCTTTGCACTATGCACCACATTTGGGTTCATTAAATTTCTGTTACATGTTGTATCATTTTTATTTTATTAATATTGTTACGAATCCGTAATGCTGCTTCCCAGGATAGTTGGTTCCATCATTGGAAAGAATGTTTTACAGTCATCTCTATG
>JAPMOR010071778.1:17001-29833 GCA_026543865.1 Argiope aurantia
TTTTATTCTACTTCTGCCTGCTGATTGAGCGTTCTTTACACCATATCACTCCCACTATCCAAACGAATCCCGGTAAAGAAAATTTCGTAACAATATTATATTCTTTGTTAGCACAATAAGCAGTAAGTGAAAAAAAATTGAATGGATTAGAACCTAATAATTGATAGCAGGTCAAAATTAAACTCTGTAGAGGCATATAGGCAGGCAATACAAGTTTTTTTTTGGGGAGGGGGGGGGGTCTGAAATGTTTTGAATACAAAACGAATTCTAAACTGTAGTATATGAATAATAGCATATCGATTGCTCATTAAAAAAGCAGCAATTTTGCAATTTCATGGAAAGAATTACAATTATTTTCCTACAATAAGTATTTATTTTTCAATTTGCAATATCAGAGATATTTCATAAAATCAGTTTACATTGAACCAGGATTTTACAATATTTATTTATTAATATTGTTTAAATTAAATATTTCCAGAAAATGAAATAACAAAGCATTTAATTTCTGCTAAGTTTCAAGAGAAAGAATTTTGGGATCTTATTTGTTAGAAAGCTATTTTAATTTAAAAACAAATTTTAACAAAATAGCAAATTGTTAAAAGGAATGAAAAATAAATATGACTCTTTTTTTTGCTTCACTATATTATGTGAAGAGATGAAGTTGCAATGTAATGTAAATGTTTAGAAACTGAAGATTAATATAAAACCAGGACAAGGTTTATATAAAATTAGAGATATTTTAAGAACTTAAATTTTAAAACATTTATTTGACACTGAGATAATTGTAAACAAATGTAGTTGTTGAATGGTACCGACTTTACTTGTATTTAAAACAAATTATTAGCAGCTAAGTACTATTTATTATGCTTGCATGAAACTACTGTATAACTTATTTTAAATATACATAATTTCTCAATCCTTTAAAAAAATGTAACATGTATGCATTTTAATATCATATAATGATCATTATATATCTTTAATGAGCAAAATATTGAATTAAACTTCTAAGTGCATTATATGAGGGCTCATGCATCTGTATAAAGCCTACCATAAAAGGATTTAAAAATATTCACCTTCACACGATAAAAGGTATTCAATAGATTGGCATATTTTACCTTCATGGAATATGTAAGTTTTTGTATTGGATATATATGTTATTGAAAGAACTAATTCAAACCAATTCAGAAAAAAATATGCTGAAAATTTTTTTCAAGAAATATAACATGGCTATTTAAAATTACATTATATATATATGTATTGGAAAATATTGAGTAAAATACAGAAAATGTGTTATTAGAAGTATGTCTTTTATTGAAATTTGGATATATTCTAAAATTGTTAATATGAAATAAAGTAAAAGCAGATGGTACTGAAATATTTCAATGTAAATTCACAGTCAAAGAATTCAAGAATTCACGCATATATGAGTTGCTTCATCTTGATAATTTATATCGAAGGAATAGCAATTAAGAATTGCACAAGTTGTCGTGGCATTATAGTTTGAGAAAAACATTTGTTTGACTAATTCTGCTGAAATTGCTATATAATAGAAATCAATGTCTGAGTCTATGTAGTTGATTTTAAGAATTAAAAAAAAACATATTTTATATTTTTAAAATACAAATTTTCCTTTTCACTTTGAATATGTTCAATATATGAGTATTTTTTCCCTACATATTCCATTTGAATGCAAAATAAATAAATAAACAAAAAAAAAAAAAAGGGCAAAGCTTATTACCACTTGTCATGTAACAATTAGGTAAAATTAGTATTTAATAAGAATGTCAATAATTAGTTGGGCTTTTGAGAACTAAGTGTTATTGAAACAAAGGGGAACAAAAAGTAAAGAGATGGAAGTATTTAAAATTGAGGAAATATGAATATCTGCAGCAATAAAGTTCTGATAGTTCAATATGCAGATGATAATCATTGTTAAAGTGATGACTCAATACTTGTGAAAACAAGATATTGATAGAAAGCCTTCTTTACATGTTCTGCACGAAAAAGAAAAAAAATCACTAAAAAATAAAATCTTTGAAATAAATTTTTAAAAAATCATTGATCTAAATATGCTACTTATTTGGTGATACATTCAAATATACTTTAAATCATAATCATCCCACATGTTACTGAAGATTTGTAAGTTAATGTAAATGGAATAACATTATGTACATAATAAAAAGAACTATATTTTTATGTTTACTATCCCACATATATAAACAATTTCTCATAAATTCTTTCACACTTCTGTGTTTCAAACCACCTGTGAACTTTCAAACCATTATCTTGGACAAGAGATATCAGTGGTTTAAAGATTAATCAGATAGAATCTGTCATACGTTTACTGTTTATCTCCGAAATGTAAACATACACAATCAATCACGTTTGCACGTTAGCCAATCACATGTACGATTGCATTGCTCATATACATGGATATACGTTGCGGATTTCTTTCGCGAGCTGGGATTGATCAATAAGAAAAGTGAATTTTAAGACACATTCCTTAGGTACACATTTCCTCCCGTCTTCCTCTTCCTAACAATAGACGGCGAAATTTGAATACGATGGAACGAAGTGCAATAAAAGAATGACACCTGAAATTATACCGACAAGTAATCAAAGTTTCAGTTATATAATTATGTGAAAAGTTTGGCAACACTTTTGATTTCATATAAAAAATTTAAATTATATTGAGGCTATAGTTTCTGTTTTTAAAATTCTTTTTCAGCGGATAATATATTTTTTTTGGGGGATTTTGTCAAAACTAGGAACAACTTAGTTGTGGAACGACATTTTATTTCATTACTTAATGTTACTGGGATGAAACCGTGTCCCGACCTCTCTTCAAATAAACTGGCGTTGGGAATCGCTTGTAACATCACGGAAAGAGACCGTTTCGGTGGTCCTGGAGTTGTCGTCTGGGGAGGCATTATGATGAACGGACGGACTGAGCTCCATATTTTCGACAGAGGTTCTGTAAATGGAGATCGCTATTGTCAGGAGGTGATCCTTCCCAATGTGCGTCTGTTCCGAGGTGCCATTGGATCAGACTTCGTTTTTATGGATGACAATGCACGGCCACACAGGACTCATGCTGTTGAGGAGCTCCTGGAAAGTGAAGATATCACTCGAATGGATTGGCCGGCGTGCTCCCCGATTTAAATCCGATAGAACATGTGTGGGATGCTTTGAGGAGACTCCTTGCGGCACGATTACATCCACCTGGGAACACCCGACAACTTAAACAGATGCTGATTGAGGAATGGGCACTCTTACCTCAAGAACTGTTGGACAATCTGGTGCTGAGTATGGGGAGACGGTGCGAAGCAACCATTGCAGTAAGGGGAGGGCATATCCCATACTAAGGAACATCTGCTTGCTGTTCTTCCTCTTGGACAGACAATCATGTGTAACGATACTATGAGTTCAATAAAGCCTTTTTTTGTTTGATTCCATACTGTATGCATTGTATTCATTTCTGCGCAACTATGCTTTCGTCATTCTTTCAGAACAAAATGCTGTATCTCATTTCTGAATTTCATGTCTCTCAGATGATTTCTCGTGAAGTTATGGCAAAAAACATACCTGTTGCTTAAGTTTTGCACACCAGTGTATAATGTTATAGAAGCCATGTTACATTTACTTTTTGTAAATATCTCTGTAAAAGCATCTAGAGTTTCTGTAAGTTTTCCTGTTTTTCAATTAGTAGGTGGGCTGCGTTTTGTTTTTGAGCTGAATATTTATACAAAATGTTTTATTTCTAATAGAGCATATAAGTTTTAAAAAGTTGCGAAGTTCGAAGGGAAAACAAAGTGTTCTCTATATTTAAGTTAATATCTGTAATATGATAATCAACAATTTTGGAACAGCTTTGATATACAGTCATTTTCGCCACACAAATAGTTTATCGCCAAATTTTAGCGAAATGGCCAAATGTGGTGCGAACGGCAGCAATAGCGTGACGGTAACAAGAGCGCCACCGAAAAATTGCCAATCTCGCAAGGCGCCAAATGACCGTATACAAAAGTTTAGCCACGCTTTCCTTGTGAGATATTTAATTTTTAAATTTATGTTTTAAATATATGTTTCCATTATTTGTTTTCTTGGATGATCTCATATTTAATTCGTTACACTTCTTTTTATCACATGATGATAAAATTCCTTAAAATTTTTTAAGAAATTGAAAATTTAATTTCCTATGCTGCAGAATCCAAAGAGAAAAGATTATATTGAAAGTTATCCAAAAGAAAGTTCAATCAAAATACCAAGAGAGTTCTTATTGCAAGATTCAAATTTACTAACACTAAAATTATTTCAAGAAGATAAGTAAATATAAAAAAGCGGAATGCCATTTGTAAAAGTTTATCACAATTATTGTATGTTATTATATAACAGCATATGATATTAAATTGGAAGCAAAGTTCATTAGACCCCCTAATGTTAACTCTCTGAGTGCTTTGCAGCAATTTGGTAAGCAAGATTAAATGTCTCAAATCTAGTTTAAGATATTAAAAAATGTGATTATTTGTAATTATTTTTGAAATATACCATCATGAATTGTCCTTATATGGTTTTATTCGTTGATTTTTATTTTCTAAGGTTAAGTATTATTGCTAGCATTTCTTCAGGCTGAATGCAATTCCTAATTTTGATATTTTTGTGCTGAATGATATCTTTCAACTGCCCATGTAATCCTTCATTGACATTCTAAAGTATTTGAAGAATCTCTTGCTTCAAATCTTCATATAATATGTAAAAAGTTCTAAACTCCATGCTTTTTTCATTAATTAGATGAATCCAAATAAGTCCATTTTTTTTCTTTTTGTTTCAAATTTCACTTATGAGGTAAATAGTTTAAATAACAAGGTTAAGGTAAATTTATTTGTGGTTGAATCTACGCTGCACTAGACTCTAGGCCCAGTACCAAAATTTTGTTCTTTGGGAGAAATTTAGGAATTTTCTAATATTTAGAGAAAACAGGTTTTTTCAGCCCACATGATTTCTTTGTTGGATGCCTGAAATGTATTGTTAATCCTGCATATTCGAAAATGATTTGGAATTCTGGAATGTAGATACCTTTGATTTTTAGGACGGTGTTATTGAACTAAACATAAGGACAGATATGACAGTTATGACATTATTTATATGAAAAATATGGTTTATAATGAAAAAAATTATGTCTCTAATAAAGAATACATTACAGATTTCTCACCCATTTCACCAAATCATTGGTTTATTTTTTTATTATTTAATTAAATATTTTAATTAATTTGAAAGTAGCACAATTTACTTACCAATGTATACTGGAATACCATATTATTTGTTTAGGTAGAATTTTTGTGAAAACAGACAAGTATTTTTTGTTTTATATTATCAATAAGCAACTATTGAAGAGTTTTTGTATTTATTTAGAGAAAAATGTGATTTGATTACTGTATTGTTATATATATTTCAGTGCCAGTAAACATATTTAAACAATTATATTTGGGTATTTGGTGCTATTAATTACATAGATCTGGCATGGTAATGATGAAGAAATATGGATGCATACAAGTCTGATACTTTGATCTCATTAATGAAAAATAATTTTCTATACATCTCAGTTGCATGATTCAAATGAATTTTGTTAAACTCTGTTGAAATAGCATTTAAATTTTTTAAAGTTATTCATATTATCATTTTGCAGAAAAAAAGTGAAATAATATTAAACATTTTTGAATACATGCATATTTAGCCTTGATATCTGTATCATTGAAATACTTCATATTTCATTAGACTACTACATTATTAAATTAAATGTTAAATTAGTTATCAGTTTATGAAGCAGTTAATTGCTTATCCTACAATAAGAATGTATTTTAGTGCAAACATAATTTGCTGATGATTTTAACTTTTCTTTTAAGTTTTGAATTCAGTTTTTTATAAGAAATAAGTTTTTTTTGTAAGAAATGAAATACTTTTTGAACTTAATTTGGAGACAAATCTTAATTTTTCGGGACAAAAAAAATTTTTTTTTTATCTCAAAGCAATTTAGTTTCTTCATTGGTATATTGTATCTAGTTATTAAAAAATATAGCATTGCAGCATTATTAGAAACAAAGCATATATTTCATCATTTCAAATACTTAATTTGTGTCATTTGACTTTAAGAGAAGAAATAAACTTACGTAATACAATGTATTAAAAGAATACAATGGAAATAGTTATTTCCATTTTTATCAGTATTTATGCAAAAATATGTTCTTTTGTATGAGAAGAAATGTGTTTCTATAATTTTATATTATTTGATTAAAAAAAATGAACATATAAGTTAGGATGGACACTCTAGACAGAAAGTTGTAGCAAGTCTGAAAAGTCAAGGAAACAAAGTAAACATGAATAAAAGTATTTTGATTAAAATTTGTTTTAAATATTTATATACCATCTGACTTTTGTGAGGTCATTAAGAAAATGATACATTTGTTTTCATTAAGTACATAATACAAAGTCTTAGACTTTGAGAAATTGGCATTTCAAAAAATGAGAACATTTTAGTAAATTTTCTTTTTAATATTCCAGTAATAGTTTTTTTCTTTCTATTAAAAAAAAGAAGAAAAAGATTGAGGATAAAAAAATTCCTAAAATTAATTTAAGATATCATTTGGTAAAAATTTGAAAATGGAAATTAACAGCATTGTGTTATTTAAGTAATATTTATAAAACACTGTTTAAATAAATAATCTTTTATTTTTTAACTGCTCCAAATTGTTTAAATTTAACCTTGCATTTTTATTATTAATTGCTATACTTATCCAGGGCTTTGATTGTCTTATACAGTATATTTCACAATTAATATTGAACGATTATTTATTAATTAATTTATAATTAAACATACAAATAAAAGTTTGCATTTTGAATTCTTTTTAGTCATGTAATGTGTCATCGTTCTAGAGGTAAAATAATAATAATACTTTTTTTAGACCATAAATACCATATTAATGACTGAAATGAAAACTAGATTGAAGAAAAATAATAGAAAGACTTATTTGTTACATTTGCATCTATTAAAATATCCTCTATATCATTTACCTTATATATCCCTTTTTATTTTGAATCAATTTGTCTGAAATTTTATAACTAAAGATTTATCATTATTCAAAACCATTTAAAAGATGAAAAAAGTGAAAATACATATGGAAAATTTGAAAATTATACAAAAATCAATAAGTTAGCAAAAATTCATTACTTCTCTTGAAATTATGTTAACCACTTTAATTAGGTTAAAAATATATAAATGAAACTGGAAAAATTAGTGCTTTTTTATATTTATTTAATTGCTCAAAGTCAATTATTTATTAGATTTAATCTACAGTGGAAATAACCTTTAGGGTCAAAATTTGGAGTTTGATGACTTACAAAATGAAAGAAGTTATGAATAAAAATGAAAGCTATAAACCAATGAAGGGCGAGTTCAGAAAATGTTTTCAGGAGTTTACTTAATCAAAACTCTGTGCTTTATTTGTCACTTCATATATTCAATTACTTATTTAGCTATTGAGAAGTAGAGAATTTTTTCCTTTGGGATTTTAAATTTTAAGTTCTAGGAAAATGATACATTCTCTAGAAATATATTTATTGTGATCAAATTATTCTCCTTTTAATTGCATTATACAGAAATAAGCAAATATTAAAAATGACGCGTTTTCTTTAAAAATAGTCATCACGTTAATTATATTTTATATGTACTGCACTAATGTAATTGGTTTGACATGAAATACGTGAAATATTAAGAGAAAATTTCTGCATGCATGCTAACAAATAAGAGAAATATGGCTTAATTTTAGAAAATGTACTCTAGAGTTTAGAAAATGTATATACATCTATTGAAAATTGTTTGTATAAAATATTTATAATTGTAAAGTATAATTTTAATAAAATTTCTAAAAAATTAGTTTACATATACTCATTTATTTTATAATTTCTTTGAACACTTAGGATCGGAAACCCTGTTTCAAAATATAGAATGCTGAAAAAATCTATAATAATTTTATATACAACAAAACCAGTGGTAATAATAATGATGGAAATATATACAACACTTCTGGTGAGAATTTTCAGAAGTATGCTAGTATACATTTATCATATAAATATACTTCTATACTGCCCAAATCTTGATTCAAATTTATCTGTTTGAATTTTACCCAAGAGAATATATTTCTTTTTCAACATCTTGGAGCAATAATCAGCTATTTCAATGAAAGTTTGTATTGTGTGATAAAGAACAAGAAATATTTCTTTGGAAAATCTTCCATTGTTTGAACCAAACTTTTCCCTTTTGCTTACCCATTTAATTAGCTATTTCAGAAAAGTCAATTATTTATCAGACGGGTATTTGTTATAAGCTTGCACATAGGATTGTGCTTTAATTTCCCTTTGTTGGGAGTCTTGACATTAACAATATCCCACCAAATACAAATCACATTTATGAGCTAAGATGTTTGTTCATAGCTTTTGAGATGGTGTTTTCCCCCAAGCTCATTCAAGGCATGAACAACATCAGTACTAAAAAGCTTTAAAGCTAAATATACATTTTGCCTTTCCAAAGAGGTTGGCCACAGAGCTTTACGAGTTAAACCATATCCAAATTTTAACACATTTGAACATTCCAAATCAAAGCTGTCTCACAGTTCTTAAAGAGACAGTACATATATTTTTTAAAGAATCAAAATCTGGATAATAAAAATAATAGCAATTTTTATGATTAAGCCAATTATTTTGTACACATTTAAGAATATGCACAGAATCAATTCTATTAAAAAAGGGGTCGTGAATTATCCACTAGGTGGTTATACTTAATTTGTAGTTTAGGAGGATTAGTAAAGCTGCTTGCTGCTGCTCAATTAATGGAATTATTGTCTGTTACAATTCTCATTACTCTGAAACCTATTTCCTCAAGCCCCTTTATAATTTTCATCATTAAATTAAAAGGTTTTAAAGAATGAAATGTGTTAGTTGGTACAATTTGAATAACATCTTTGTAAGAAGAAAAAAAGGCTTTACAACATAATTACATGTGCACATATTGCATGCTGTTCCTACAATATGCCCTGATTTATAATTGAGAAATGGCTTAATATGTTATCTCAACCAATAGAATTACTGTATGATCATCATCTTTTAAATTTTGGAAGGCATGTTTGGTGTATACAAGAAAACTGTTGTATTCTTATGTTTGTGGGAAATTTTAAAAATTAGTACAAATCTTTCGAATAGTACTTGGATCTGGAAGAATCATGTAATGGGAATTTCTGAGAAATTTGTAAACATGGGGTGAAATTTAAAATAATAAAGATGATAATATTGGTGAATACCAAAAGGGCTCAGTTTTACACTTTAGCAGATGCAATTGCTCAGGAAAAAAATTCAAAGAAAAAATTACATTTATTAGTAAATATATCTTATGAATTTTTGATGACAGATTCAATAATACTAATTTTGACATCATTGAACCTGATAATCTATCACAGGGACCCTTTTTAAAATAATCAAGAATATCAAATATTTGATTTATATTATTAACTTTAATTGGTAATGAGAATTGCTTATGTTTCAAAATCCTTTCTCCCATAAATGATGCATTTAAAAAGAGATCATTGTCAATACTTACAGTTTATGCTTTGGAAGGAATACCATCATTAGCAGATAGATCAATGAATAGCATATTTTCATTCTTTTTAATAATAGTCTAAAAGGAAGAAAGGGTATGGTCTTTAATACATTTTTTAATTTATTAAAATTAGTAAATGTAGTTTTACCGTCATAGTTCAGTTTGGAATTTAAGCTTTTAATTACGAAAAGTTCAGATTAGGCTTGTTCTAATCGTTGCCTCTTTTTTGAAGGACTACCTTGAATTGAGGATGTTGACAATGACAAATATGATGGGCAACCAGGAAAAATACTTGGCACAGCATTTTCTTTCAGCTTGGACTTTTTCAGAGGAGCAGATAATGTTTCCCCAGTACTTCCATTATAGAAAGTAGTTCTGAAAAGAATTCATCTTTAAAATGTCTTTCACATACCAGAAAGAAAAAGAGACAGAAAAAAAAAAATCTCCTTCATGTAGAATAGCATTTTGTACTTACAAATCAAGAGGGTTTTTTTAAAAAAAAGTTTTAAAACATTTTAAAACTACCGCTTAAAAATCACATTTTCATGCTTTATTTTAAAAATAAAAAAAAATCTGAACCAGTTCTAACTCTACTTATATTTTATTTAGCAAACAATTGACATCAGTTTTATTAACTAATGTAATTTTAATGGCCTATATTTTACATTAATAAAATAGTGAAGCTAAGACTGAACTAAAATTAATGTATCTTAAACATATTAATTAATCAGGATGGCATTAAATTTTTTTACAAAAATTAAGACTAATTAAACAGAAATTTTAATATTTTACACCTAAAAATAATTCAAACTATTTCAAAATATTAAAACATTAATTATCATTGCTTATTTTTGCTAACCTTAGAATTCATTGTAATGCTAAAACTTTTCCTTGGAATTGCACTCAGCCATTTCTCTCTTAAAGCCTCATCAATGGGATATCCAAAAAGAGTGACTTTATTTTTTTCATCATAATTTCCTCGGCAAGTCAAAATTCAGCATTTATATAGTCTCTCTTTTTTTTTTTTTAATAAAAGGTAACGTTTATTTACCAACAATTAAATGATTTAATTAAAACAAAAGCCCAAATAAAATAATATAAATTTCTATGTTTATAGATATTCATAGTGATATTAATTTACATTATGGATTTAAAAATTTTATTTAACTAAATAGTCATCAAAAGATAAGCTTGAAATTAATTGATGAAAAAAATTCTATAAAGAGCTTATTTAAACAGAATTTTTATACTAAAATTCTAAATATGTTAATAACAATGGAATAAGTAATAATCCTGACAGGATTATCATAAACACATGATAGTCTAAAAATCGATTCGATTTTTAACATAAAGAAATAGAGAATTTCTATAAATAGATTGCAGTTATTTATTGTTATTTCTTTAAGTTCATTCTTAATCAATGCTACATGATTGTGAGAACAAATAATATGGAAAAACTAAATCGCAATTATAATTTGCGACATGAAGAAAAGACTCTACTCATATAAAATTATACTTATAGTATTATTTTTATCATTAAGATACAAAAAACATTAACAATGCAGAACATATTATAGAATTTAAATTTAAGAAATAGGTGAACGTACGAAAGAATTAATTAGCTTGTTTTCTTTTAAAAGTGTAATAAATAGGCTCAGCATTAACAGATTCAATCATACATAATCAAGCTTGTATTAAGGATAACAAAAGAAATAAACTTATCTTCAATAAATTTGTATCCTAAACTTGCTTTTGCGTCTCATCCATTTCAATATAACTCCATCTTGGATCAAGAAATAAATATAAAAATTGAAGGCTTATATACCTCAGCTGTCGTTCGCTTCACACAGAAAAGGTACAGAGACGATTGTCAACTGCTCGATCGATTAAAAGTGATGACTCTAGCAGAAGCGAGGGGTAGAGCCAACAAGCCCTAGACCCTTTTAGGAAAGCTGCACCTCCTAGGTACCAGCATAAAACTTATATTTTCAAACCTTCTTTGTACGAGACAAAGAATTGATTTATATATTTAACTTCCGAAGGAAATACGTCATTTCAAAAATAGTTTTGAAGTTCAAAACTTAAATAAGATTTTTTTAAATTTTAAAGTGGTAGGCTTTTAGTCCATAAAGCCACCTTTAAGCTTTTATTTCCATAATAATATATTTTCGCCTAGTAAAATCGGTAAAAGTTTTGAAATTTTAACCTGTGTATTTCCGCTTCATCTAAAAACCACATATAAATGTAATTCAAAATTTTTAATTACTTTCTGTATTTTTAAAAGCAATTAATTCTGCCGATTGGGGGAAAGTCACATTAGCAGTTCAGCTGATACTCCAATGCGGGGTATGGTTGACATTTGCTAGTGCTGAGAGGGCGCTAACAGCAACCATCCTTAAATATACTAACAGCAACTCTATATTGCTTTTATTCAATTAAAATAAGCTTACAAATTTAAAACACGTCGATATTTTTATAACTTTTCCTTTGGCAATTATAAAAGAGGTTAATTTTTTACATTCTTTTTTATTTTTAATCCTTTTTGAATTGATAGCTGAAGATCTTTGTTTAAACATGCTAGCAGATTGATCAAATTTCAAAGTAATGTTAATGTTGCTCCACTCACGGATCTTCATGGAAGCGTAAAGCTGATTCTTCTTTGTTTTGTTTCATGATTGAGTCTTTATCAGTCTTTAAAACTGCTCGATATATAAACAAAGAATAAATTTTTCTGTTTCTGGAGGCAGGATCCGTGATACAATGCAACCCGAGATGCTATTTTTTTCGATCAAATTTAACTTTATAAAAATTTTAAAATCACTTAATAAGCAAACCTGCTGTCATTTGAAAGAATCTTGAATAATATCAATCCAGGTGTTTTATATTGATTTCTAGAACAGAGACAGCATCTTAATTTGTCAATTAATTTTTTTCAGAATTACGATATTTCAACATTTGCATCCATTTTAAAAATACATTAAAAAAGAGAGTGCACAGAGAAACAGAAAAATCTAAATATATAGAAAAGAGAACATGCAGAAAACAGATAAATCCAAGCAAAATAATAATTCCAAATGTAAAGTGTGAATCAAAGAAGGATTTCAGCCTCAGCAACAAAAGACAGCACAAAACGCCACGCAATATAAATCAGATTCTGTTTCGTTTCGAAAATTCCCGACTTTTGTT
>JAPMOR010071780.1:0-24876 GCA_026543865.1 Argiope aurantia
ATATATTAGAAAATTATAGGGAACTTATAATTAAGCAAAAGTTGTATTAATATTTTAATTTTTTTTATTTTCAAATTATATTTTTTGACAATAAGTCTATCTAAATATGAAACTACGATGTTTTAATTTATTGTAAAAATTCAAAGCCTAAACGAATAGTAAGATTCATTTAATACTTAACAAATACTTAAATCTCAATTTAATTAATAATAATTTATAATTACTAATAATACTGAAAATACTCAATACATTTTTTAAATAGTTATAGTCAAAATAATTACTTAATTTTTTTATCAAATCTTTTACTTGACCGAAGTTTATACTACCTGATAATTACAATATTATCTAAATTATTATAAATTTGATAAACGCCTTCTTTGAATGAAGTAAGAAAAAACTATTGAGGGATTTCCCATTCCTAAAAGAACATGAAAAATATTCAATCTGCAAGATTATTTCAGAGATAAATTTTTTGTACTGCAGAAATAGGATAAGAAAAAAATTTAACTGTAAAAATAGATTTAGAGATGAGGAATTATTTAGGATTAATCATATTTGTCAATTGAATTTCAATGAAAACCGTTGTAATACTTTCTGTATTTTTTTATCTGTTAAACGTTATTAAAATGAAAAAAAACGATATAGCCTGCAATATCTTGATTAATCAGTAAAAACACATTAAAATCTATCATAAAAAATTAAAAAAATAACGAAAGTGAGAGGAAAAACAAATGAATTCTCTAAAGCGGATGAAAGTTTGAACAAATGGAAATAGAGTTCGAAACACTGAGTTATTAATTATTCTCTAACATTCATTTTCGTTAAAAATTTTATCACTTGACTTCAAAATTCATTACTTAAAGCTAATTAACTGTAATTTTTCATTTACTAATGACTTCCGTAATTCTCTGTGCTTAAGGAAAAACTGATAGTTTTTAGTTTTTCTCTTTTTTTCAAATAAAGGAAAATTCGGAAAATGTTAAATTGTCCATTAAACAGATAATGCCGTTTTGCAATATTCAGAAACGATGAATTAACACGAATCTGCTTTTAAATAATTTTTTTTTCTTGTTCTTAAATACTTGTTGGATGCTTCCTAATTTTCCCTCCAATGCAGGCTTGTTTTTGATATAATTTATTTTGGCTCTTTAAATACTGACATCACAATCTTGTAATTTTCTGCCAACTTCTTAAATATGCAAAAACCGTTTTTTGTCCCCTTACTTAATGACAGAAAGGGCCCGTTATCGGTTAATGTAAAGTTTGATGCAAATTATTCCAATTTATTTCGTAAAATGCTTCATGAAGGGCTATTGAGCTCACATTTCTGGAAGCTGCTCTCTTATCTGAATTTTTTCCCCCTGTTAAGTAAAAATGTTGAAGAAGTGGACACATTGATGTAACTGAATTGCCACAATAAAATATGATAAATGAAAGTGTGTTTATGATAATGAAAGTGTGCTTAAAATATGATAAATGAAAGTGTGCTTATGATAAGGAAAGTGTGCTTAAAATATGATAAATGAAAGTGTGCTTAAAATACGATAAATGAAAGTGTGCTTAAAATATGATAAATGAAAGCGTGCTTATGATAATGAAAGTGTGCTTAAAATATGATAAATGAAACTGTGCTTAACCAATGAAAGAATATTTTTGGACATTGTTACTTTCCCAATTGCAAGTTAATTTTGCACATATGGTTTTAATGAATTCGAAATAAAATCCGTAATATAAACTAGCTAGATTATTCATTCCTTAACTTTTGCATGCAGAATGTTTCTGAACTTCACGTACAAACTTGTAGGAGAAGCAGAAAACATCAATAGGAATCAAAATCAAAGGAGCATGGTCCTAAATGTTGTTCTCAAGTGATAAAAAGATACAAAGGCTAAGTAAGGACATAATAGAAAGTGGGGCTAAGCATTTTATTAAAAAAAATAATGAAATAGAAGCATCAGTGGAGGTGCTCGAAATTCCACCTACTATTGATACCTACGTTGCATAGAATGGAGAACTTTTTCAAAAAACAATATTGGCTAACTCTGCGTTAATGATTGAGTTATCATGTTGGGATGGACAAAAACATTAAAAGATAAAGACTACAATTTGATGGATTTATAACAGACAGTGTTTCGATGTTAAAAGCTTGGAATGTTTCTACAGATTATATTTATGAAACAAGCAACAAAATATTATTTCATTAGATTTGATTACCAGCTATTTAGCTGCGAATACTAGTTGCATCTAATTTCTTCTAAATTTCCTTTACATAATTTGATGACTGATTGCCCTAACAAATTGTTCTTAATTATATAATAGTGCGGAACATTAAAAACATGTTGTTTTAATAGCATTAAAACATTCTGACCTTTATGTGTATGAATCTTTCTAACATAGTCATTCGATGACTCCGTTAGAAAGTTTCATATAGTGGCATTAAGAACAAATGTTTAAGGTAATCTATTTTCTAAATGCACGTTACCATCGAAACTCTGTAACCTTTTTTGAATACGAAATATGGCGATAATAATCAGAGTCTTTTTTCCTTTGTTTCCAAAAACGGAAATGAAACCTCCCCAAAACCTATTATCATGGAAAACTTCAAACCTCAAAATCTCACCAAATTTTTGGCCGTGTTGTCAGATCCCCCCCCCCCCCACACACAGATTTACTTTTAGCTTTTTTTTTTCTCCTTTACATATATACATATGCGAGTCTTCTTATGACTAGTTGAAATGTGTTCCAAATGACTTTAAAACAAGTCAAAGTTTAATCGAGCATACGACAACATTCCTACTGAAGCAGCAGGAAATACAAATATTAGTTTATATTATTTAAATATACATATTAGCTCCAAATGATACTTTTTTTTTGGTATTATTTTTTGTTTTCTTGAGCAACAAGACATTTTTACTGAACCATCAGTATCTTTGTGCAACTGAAAGTTATTGAATAAAGCTAGCATGCATTGTTTACCTAGTTTTATTTGAAATTATACTGTTAATTTCTTAAAAAGAATGTCAAATAATGTTACGGCAATAAAAAAGGATATATTTAAGTGATTATTATTAATCAACGTCAAAATAAATAAATGTTAGAAAATAGATAAAAAATTAACTAAAATATAGTTTATCAATATTTTTAATATATGAAAAATAAGCTTAAAAATTCTTTGAATTTGAATTTTTAATTCCTATTGCAATAAGAGGAATAAAGTTTTTTCTCATACAAATGTAACCAGTTTTTAGTAATAAATATTTATTTTTTGGCCTTAACAACATTTTTTTTATTTTCTTTTCTTCTGGAAAATTTCTGTTTATAAGACAGTAATTTCGTAATAAAAAAAAAAGAAGTAGCACCCTAAACTTCCACATTTTTGTATTTATGCACTTTTGTATAATTGCAAATACTTAAATATTAATCATTCAAATAATTTCAATGTATAACTGAGTATAAGTTGTATTAAAATGTAATAAATTTGAAAATCAAACAATAAATTATAAAAATGATATATATATATATATATATATATATATATATATATATATATATAAATCTAATAATTAATCAGTTGTTATTAATTCTAAACATAGTTAGTATTAATAACGAGAGAAAAATGATGTGAAGCTGGTAAAATGCAAAACATGCCCGAAAAAAACAAAAACAAAGGAATAAAAATAAGGGAGAGAGATATAAAAGAATGAGTTAATACGCAAAATACTGTAATTAAAGGAAGCCGTAGAAATGTAATGAATCAACAAAAAAAATTTAGAAAGTAAAAAGTAGAACAAAGAAGTCAAAGTCTTAATTATGCCGTCAGGGGGTAAATTAATGCAGATAGCTAAAAGAAAACTACTCTTTTTCGCAAACAGTATATCATGGTAAAGTGAAAAGATAGATTATTACTGTTTTATCCGAAATATTCTATGAGAATGGGAATCAAATTGAATCACAAAACGGAGATATTATATAAAGAAATAAAAAGAAAAGTATAAAGAAAGAAAAGTATATATCATTAAAGGAAGAAAAACGCAATAAAATAATCACAGGATATACCTCTTTACTGATTGACTAAAAGAGAGTTGGCCAGATGTTTAGGATGCATTAGTTACGACATTGGAGACTTTTAGTTTAGTTTTGGATACGTATGATATTAGTAAAAATATTAAATAGATAACAATAACAATAGAAATTTAGAAAAATATTGATTGAAAATAATTCGAACAAACAATATTAAGCAAAAATGTAAAACAGATATATTTCGTTATATAAAAAAATGGCTGGAAAAAGTTGCTTTTTATTATAATGACAATGTCCTAACAGAATTATGATGAAATTAATATCATTTTGTTTAATATTTTTTGTATATAAGTTTGAATTTCAACAAACAATTGATTACAACTTTTACTTTACCAAAGCAAATAGCTTGAGCTAAAGCAGAAATCAATATTTTACTTTGAAAAAATTGTTAAAAAAAGAATTAAAGTCAGTCACTTTGAAACAGAAACACATTAATGGCAAATAAAAAAAAATATATATTTATAGGATCTGAAAGATTTAGGACTCTAAATATCTGATGAAATATTAAGATAAAAGAGGGAATTATTTAAGATTGATGATATTGAACTACTTAAGAAACCTAGACCAAAGTTGATGTATTTTTTAGCTTCAAAATTAGGTCTCAGAAAGAAAAAGATCTTATTTAAGTATAAAAATAGTAGCTATAATCCAAGGAAATAAGTAAACGAAAATTCTCAACCTCTCATATACTCAAAAAACCGCTCTAAATTTGAAAATGAATTAAAGTAAAGTAAAAAGTGGGCACTTAAATTCTAATATAAAATAAAGGACAAATTTTGGAAATAATTCACTGAAGTTCGTTAGTTTATAACTTATAATCAGAACTCAGAAACTTAAGCTTTTTGAATTTTTATTTTGTTGTCGTTTTCAATTAAATAAAAAAAAAATTGTGAATGGAAAAATAGAGTGATATTTATATTTTTTTATTTATTTATTTGACTGAGGATTAAAATGTTTTAACTAGAAAATGCAAAGTCTTAAATGCATAATTTGAAAAAAAAATTACAGGTTGATAATCAAATTCAAAGAATGCATAGTTTAGAATAATTATTTGTTATAACACAATTATTTTTATTCTATTTGCTTATTTACTTTAAACAACATTCATCATTTGACCAATTTATCACGTGAATGAGAAAAAAGTATTTATCTCAATTTTTTTATGAAAAAAAATGCAACCAAATTTAATTAATTTGATATCTGATCTTATAATACAAAACCTTATGTTTCAAAAATTTCAAAACTTTTATTTTGTCTTTTAAATACACAATGATATTGTTGTAGGGATTTTCATTACATATTTGGACAGTTGTCTTATTTTTGTTTTGTAGGAGAATAGAGTCAAACTGAGTTTTGTAAGAATATGCGACAATTCTGCACAAGTGAAATATTCTATTGTATCATTGACATTCCAGAGGTCCTAAAAGACGATGGACATAGCATTTGACAAAGTGCAATGAGCATTATTCTATTGCTGAATGGACCCACAAATTTTAATGAAAGATTAGGTAGGGATCTTATGAAGAACACAGTAGGCTAACACTATTGTTACGGTGCTGCACTTTTGTTGAATCACCCAAGTTAATTGGTGACTTTTTTTATATTTGCAAGAGGTACATTGAATTCCTCATTGATCATGAAACTTAGCAGAAAAGCAATTTTTTTTTCTTATGCCATATTGATAGCAGGGATAGATTTCAATGATTTTTTAGGAGAATAAAAATGGACTATTGAATGGCAGGTATATATTAGAGCCTTGACTATGCTGAAAGAGATGTTCATTTGGTCAGTAGGAAGATATTGGTAATGAAAATAGTCATGATTGTCGTATATAATGCCATAAAAGTTATAACTATCAAAATATCACTGTGGACCAGTTACAGAAGGTAATGACATCAGTGGCGATGCAGTATTTCATTAAGACAAGCACCCTGTCACAAGAAGAATGTCTTCACAGGATTCCAAAAGGTGCCTTGAAGTGTCATCTAGTTGCCGCCTATCGAATTACCTATATACTAAACCAGTTAAGAATTAGCGTCAAGTCATGAAACGGACATGTTCATACAACTCATCGCTTTGTAATGTATGCGAACTGATAGATGCTTTTTTTACATTTGTAATATTTTATTTCTTGGCATATAAAGAAGTTCGCAGTCCCTTTTGTCTAGTTTTCATGCTGTTGTGTGAGCTGATACCTAACCACAAGTCATTAGCTTGGTGTGTATAGTGTTTTGACTTTTCAATATATGTTCATTTGGAATGAGGTTACATCATTTGCTAACAAGAAAGGCTAACATTATTCTAAGCATAAAGAGAGTTGAGCAAAAATAATTCTTGAAATCTCCACGATTCTTGATATTACTTGATAATTCAACTACATTTAATTTTGTCAATGACTGGACTGATTTTCTGTATTTCTACTGAATAAGAAAATCTAAACATTTATTTTACAAAGTCACAATGGAGAAAATTAGTGGACATAAAAATGGAAAGCCAGAAAGCACAGTTGATAAGCTCTAATGTGTGTTGATATACAGTATAGTGGTCAGAATAACATGAATAACATGTGGTGTTGCGGTTCTCGGTTTGAGTGCCGCTTCCTACTGTTTTTTTACCTGTGTATTTATATTTAAAATGTTTACTTTTTTAGTTTAGCTGTCTTTCCTGAAACAATGCGATTTTACACACACACACACACACAAGCAATTTTTTAACCAACTATTAGGCCTTTTTCTATATTCTCTCATGCTGACAATATCCACTAATTTTCCATGGCCATCTTGGGCCTATTTCCTTCTGATAAATCTGAATGTAAGTTCAAAAATGTTAGTACTGATGAATAAACTGTAAAATGAACACTGTATTATAGCAGATTGTTTCGAATAACATGCTAAACTAAGTGCAATCATGTTTTCTTTTATTTAAATGACCAGCTCTGTAGGTAAGAATTAGAATTATTCATATGTAATTAATATGTGATTCGTATCCAAATATTTTCTCCAAAATACACAATTTTACAAAAAAAAAAAAAAAAAAAAAAAAACTCTGTTTAGCGAAGCTAGATTTTCCAAATATTTACCAAGTAACCATCTAAATGAAAACTTCTAGCTACCTAGTACAATTTTCAGTATTATACAAACCTATTTTTCAGTTTCAGTATATTGTATGATAACGAATACTATTGGTTATGAATAAACTCTTCTAAAGGAAAATCTATAAGGCAAAGCTATATAATACACTACTGTAGACATGTGCTCCACCTTATTTCATGAACAACTGGCTACAGACAGAGTACTTTAATGCGCCATCGAGTTAATTCTGCGTGTCTGAAGAGCCTGTAGGTGAAATCTTCGTTTCCTTTGTGATGATTACAAACTAATCAACGCACATAATACCTAATATAATTGTCACTTTCCTTAATGGAAACTCCGATAGATTAATGCGATAAGGGTAGACAAAATTACACTAATAGCGAATTCAGATCACGGCGAACCCTAGCATTGGAATTCCGCTAGGACTATGATTATTCTAAATACCCTAATGGCTCAATTATTGTGTCCCAGTATTTTGAACAATGCTTTTATGACGGAGCGGTAGTTCAATTAAATTCGGCCCCTTAATTGCTGTGTAAATGGAACCGGCGGTAAGCCTGAGGTGTTTTACAAAGAATTATTTACATGGAAGTAATGGATTATTTTTCCTGCCTTTTCGATTATTGGATTACCGGAAATGGAAGGTAATTTTCTAATTAGAAAGTGATTATTTATTGCTTGTAAACACACTTGAAATTAATGCCCGATGAATACTGCACGACCTTTTCATTGGTTATAGCTGCAATCTTTGTAAATTTATTTTTGGCCAGGTTCTCAAGTTGCACGTGGAAAGGTACGAGATTATTATATTTATCATTAAATATATGCATATTCTTTCTAAAAGTATTTGTTTTACTTTCAGACTTTTGAGGTTGTTTAAAATAGAATTATCTTCAAGATTTTATGATTCCTACGCACTTAATTTTAAGATGGCATTGCTTTAAAGTATATATACATCTTTACGTATAAGTAAAGCATACTATTTACAAAAATAGTCCAAACAAATGATTTATGAGCAGAATACAAAGGTCTACAGAACAGACCATATGACATAGAGTTATAAAATAATTATTTTTACCACACCACATAATTATTTTTTGAATAGTAAATAATAGGGATTTGCGGATTTTTATTTAATTAAAATTTTTTCAATAATTTTTAGCATATTATTGCACTAAGCCTATTTTTTAAAGCTAATTTAAAATTAAATAAATTGCTTTGCTTTTAAAGATTTTTTTATTTCCAAATAATGTTTTTCCTTCATTTAATAAATTTCATAACAACACTTTTTATAATTTCAATGAAATTTCAAAAAAATCATCAAGAATTTTGGTGCTATGTTTCGTCAATTTACGGGGACACTGAACTTTCAAATAAGTAAATATGGGTTAAAATATGAAGTCTTCTGTTTGCTTCTTCACCAAAATATATGTTTATTTACAGCTAAAATGGTATTATAAAATGCATTCTTTGACGCAATAATATTTGAAGAGCCTAGAGTAAAAAAGTACATTTTAAAGCTTTTTCTCGAAACAAATGCTTTAACTGGCTTTTAATAAATTTGAAATGCTTTAGTCTGCGGTATGTCCTATGCTATGTTTTGAAATGTTTAAATTTCTTCAAAAATGAACTTGAAAATATTTAATTTTTGAAGAAATTTCATAAAATTGATAATTAAGTTTCCCGTTAAACATTAAAGAAAACTAGGTATGCATTTCTTTTTTTGTTTTAATTTTTTTTAGATATATTAAAAGTCAGTTTTAGTTCAGAAAATTTTACTTTAGAATTTTTAAGAAAAATTCAGTGCATGCGCATAAAATATTTCTAAATAATAAATTTGCAATTGGCATTACAAAATCTTACTCCATTTTGTTATAAATAAATTTATATATAGGAAAAAAAGAGAAAATTAATAGAAGAAATTAAAAATAATATCTCCTGAAATATAATTTTTTTTTTGAAAATTTACATTTGATATTTGACTCTTTTATATTTTAATACATATGCGTAAAAAATTTCCTAATCCCAAGTCAATAATTTGAAAAAAGTGTCTAATAGTGTCCATAATTGCATCTCAGTTTATAAATTATTCTTTGATTATGTGGAGATGCATAAGATTCATCTGAGATTTGGGATCCTAAAACAATAGGATTGCAACTATTATGTTCTATAAGTCTGCTGCTATGAAACAACTTTCATAACAGCAGGACTCTTTTGATTGGAATGATACAACAGAGTTTATATTTAGAGTTTCCGTTCACAATTTTTAAAAATGATTTGATCTTTCAATGAATGGATTCGTTCTTTCTAAAAGACGCAGTTAATACAAATATGAATAACATTAACCTTTGACAACGGTGGATAAAATTTGAAATTGCAGTTCAAAATGAGAAATCTAAGAAAGAGTAGAAAGTTTCTTTCTGTTTTTTGACTGCTTGGAAGGAAATAACTTTTTTTTGGATGGGGGGGGGAATTCTATAGTTGCGGAAATTCTTGCCTTCACTCATTAATGATAAACTAAGTCTATTAAAAAGATTGCATTGAGGACTTTATATAAAATGATTAAAATATATATAGATTAGAGCTACATAGAAAATAAAATATTAACTTAGTGATATAGTATCTAAATTATACTATATGAAGAAATAAAAATAAGAAGTATCAGTACTGCCAGGTAAAGAAAGATAGGGAAATTACGAAATTATAAAAAAGAAACCTACGAAACATGAATTTTTATTACGTATTGATATATTTTAATTCGATTTTATTCTAGACACATTAATATTTTCTCTGTTATATAAATCGTTAATATGCTGATTTTTTTCGATATCTTATCCATTGTGTAAGATATTACTTTTTTTCATACTAGCCATCGTATTAAACCGCAAGCATAGAATTTTCAGATGTTATTCTTGTCTTTCTTCTACATATTCTTGAAATAAAATTTCCCAATTTTAAGAGAAACTTAAACCGAATGATTTTTTGAACATATCAAAGAGTCATCAACTTAATATTCTAATCAAATATTATGATATTTGTACAGCAAAAAAGAAGTTTACAGAAAGTTCTAAAAAGCGATCCAGAGTCATATTATCGATATAATCCAAACTTTTTTTCAAAATCATGTTCAAGTGTCTTGCTTATTTTTTACGGAAAGGATTGCTTCGAAATTGTAAAGTATATTCTTTTATGTATTTTGTCATAATATGATGCGTTTCATTTTGAATATATCAAATATTGTTTCATTTCCAGCGAATTTAAAAAATAAGCTTATAAAAACTTTGAATTGTTGTCCATTAGATGAACTCAATGTAGCGCTAAATTTGATCTTCGGAATGGAATTTTCTGTTCGAGTCCGTCTGGTAAGAAATAAAAGAATTAGAATTCTTGCCATACTTTTTCAAATTCCGTCCGTCTCTTTCTTCTTTCGTTAGAGGGAGCAAAAATCTTTACTTCTGTAGTTCCTTCAACTTTTTGTCCAGTTTTTTTAACCATTCGAAAATCGTAGAGCCTTAATCATTTTGAAGGTTTAGGAGTTCTCTCTAGAAAAGCTAAAAAATGTCCCTATTTCGTAGATTTAGGCATTTGTCATATCTTTAACCGTGATATATCACTAGAAGGAATTCGTATTCTTTCTGCGGGATGATTCCATCCGTACTGGCAAATCTCCAGACAACCAGCCTTAAATTCCATTTATATTTTTCTTTAAAGATAGCAGGGGAACAGGGGGAGGTTATAACGACGGTTACTCACGATGGAACAAATTTGAACAGAAGAACAGAGTAATGAAGACTAACGGGCTGAACGAAAATCACGTGAAAATGGCGAGGAAAAAAAATGGAGATTCATCTTTTGTTCTTTCATCCCTAACATTCTAGTCGCTTTCCGCAATCTTAAAGACAATTTTTTATTTAGGGAGCTGGGATATTCCCCTTCTTTGGGAGGCACATTCCGAAATTACAAAACCTCTCTTCTAGGCCGTGAAGTGGTTCAGAGAATAAAAGAGCCGAATAAAAGTATAAAAAGAAGCGGGAAAAATAAAAGGTGGTCTCTTAAAAAGACTGGAAAGAGCGGCGTGTTTTAACGTAATACGCTATTTAAGTCCCCAGGTCACATTCTAGCTTCTTGATTGGTTGGAATCTTAGAGTAGTCCATCCAAAATCGAACCAGGAATTGGAAAATACACCCTGAAAGAAAAATAAATAAAAACTAATAAAATAAAAAAAAGTTCCGAGAAAGTGAAGAAGGAGAAAAAAAATTTCGAAGAGAAGAAGGGGAAAAAATCGTCCTGGAGATCCCAAAATTCATCAAGATAGAAGATTCTGTGGGAATTGTTGAAAACATTTCTGAGTTGAGCTGGAAAAAAGGGAAGGACAAAAATAAAATAAAAACTGAAACACAAAGGTAAGAGGAGGGCTGAATTTTCTTTGCCGAACACTTAGTACCACCCTGGCTTTGCTTGCAGTCCTCCTCCAGCCCTCCTAAAGAAAAGAAGGAAAAAAAAAAGAATGTAAAAGGGCGGGAAACTAGTTCGATTTGTAGCGGAAAAATTCGGAAGAAATAGCTGCAGGGTTAACACAGCTGAAAGTAAACATAGATAAGATATATCCTTCTATGTATACGAAGCATTTCGTACATGGCTGAGCAAAAGTGTGGTAACTTTTACAGAGTCCTTTTTAGTTTGGAAATGGCTCGGTCGTAACGAATCTACGGCAAGGAAAGGGAAGATGGCCTGCGTGAAGTGTACTTTATGTTTTGAAAACAATTCTGAGAAACAAAAACTCGAAATCTATTTTTATAAACATGAAAAAAAATATGCTTTGATATTTCTGGGATGTCTTGCTTTCTTAAGCTTGCTGCTGAATGTTGTTTGATAGAATCACTTAACATAATCTTAACATATTTTCAAAAATATTTATGCTACTAAAAAATTCCTGAATTTTTGCAAAGATATTTTTTTATTTAATTTAATTTTACTATTAATAAATGGCTTAGTAGAATAAATATAGTATGTAATATATAAATTAGATTAAATTTGAAAAATGCAGAGAAAATGCTATTTAAGATAAATGATAGAGATGGAATATTTTTGTGTTCAGAAGAATTATAATTAGCAATAACTTAGATTATTTTTGAGAGAATTTTTGAAAAAAAAAATTAAACCTGTTTTTATAAACAGCAAAAAATTTCATAAATATTCCTGAACACAATTTTTTTAATTTTAATAATTTTAATTTTTTTTGTTGAATTTTATTTGATGGCAATTGTTCATTGTAATTATTTTTGAATGTTTTTTTCTAATAAAGAATAATTAAAACAATGATTTCTATCTCATTTAAATGATGTTTGAAAATTATTTCTAATATAATTAAGTTAATAAGAAGCCTTTTAAAAAATAGACATTTTGTGCAAAATCTAAATTTATTCATATTTTATAAAATGAGACGAATTTCCTTAAATAAAGCTCAATGTGTGTGTGTGTGTGTGTTGGTGCTCTACAGAAAAGACCATTCAATCTACAGATACCAAATTTGGTACGTGCATACCTTGGAGGTCGGGAATGTGCACTTGGGGTCCCTTTTTTAAAATTTTAATTAGAATTTTAATTATTAATTAAAAACTAACTTTCCCGCCAAACAATCTTTTCATTTTCCCCAATGTCAAATGAGTAAGGATTCGGTTTTTATCCCCAACAGTAATGAGGCTAGGGTTAACATTTTTCGACCGATTATTTCAAACGATTCTGTTTATTTTCTTAATGTTTGATGCATTTAAAATTAAACATTGTGAATTAATCGATCTTTCAGGTTCATTCTGAAGAACTTTTGAATCAAATTAAAACAGAATAAAGGAAATTAAAAATTTCTAATCTGCATAGCATTACCTCAACTGGCGTAGAAAAATTCAAGTATTTGCGTTACCGTAACTGGCGTTGAAAATGCACGCATGCGCATTATGTTCTGATTGTTGTCATGAGAACCATTATGAACGGATGCGGTTTTGATTTAAATTATTTTAGGGCAGTTGCCTGCTGTTGTAATTAAATTGTATTTATGTTAGTTATATATTTTTTGTATATGCTTATAGTTTTAAGTACATCGTTTTTTAAGTAGTTTTTTTAAACCTGTTTTCGACCGATTATTTTAAACGATTCATTTTATTTTCTTAGTGTTTGATGCATTTAAAATTAAACATTGTTAATTAATCGAACTGTTCATGATGAATCTGTAGAAAATTTTGTTGACAAATTCTTGAGATATAACATAAATTAAGAAAGATATTCTTTAGTGTCCATAAAGTTTAAAAGCTCAGTGACTCTGTTATCAGTAATCAAATTATAAAAAAAATGTTTTGTTTCAGTAATAAATATTATTATATTAATTGTAGATTAATTCTTTCCACTTTAATTTAAAGCATAAATTCTACGAGAGCTAACAGAAAATTAGAGAGATACATATTACGTTATGAATGAAGACCTTTATAATATTATGAGTGAATTATATGACTATCAAAATTTGAAGTTTTAAAATATTTTGATGAAGAATCTATTAAAGTAGGAATTGCGTAAAATACTTAATTATTAAAATTTAAACGAATATTAAGATTGGCGAACCGGCTGGTCGCCAAAGGTGGCTTGTAAATAATAAAGGAAAGAATCTTTTGTATTTAAAGAAAGTGTAATTTGCAATAATTTAAATTTTCCATTAATCATATTCAGAAAACATGGAATTTATTTTTATTTGCGGTAAAAATGTTCTTTGATATTCTTGACAAGTCGTATGTTTTGGAACTGGAATTTTATAGGATAGAGTTATCTTAGTCTTTTCCCTAGAAATTTTAAAAGTACTCCCGTCACAAAAAATATTAAGGACTTTTAAGTGATGCATTCTTTTTATGCAAGTTACGTTTATAGAATACTGATGATATATCATAATTAACCACCTATATAAAGATAAACATTTTGTGAGAATGAAATTAAGGCATATTTGAAGCAAAGTGAAAAAATTCTGTTTAAAAGATATTATGAAAGTAAGAAATCGTTTTTTTATTTTATTTTAGAAGACAAGGTTTGAAATAATTTAGATGTTGCTCAAAACAAATTTTAAACAAAATCAAGAACTGGAAAAATAGAAAGGAAAAAAGATCCATTGGAATTTGCGAGTAGACACGAATTTTTAAAACTTTTATTTAAATTTTGTTTGAAGGAAGTAATAACGTTGGTTTATTTCAGATATTTAAGAATAAATCTGTCATTCAAAGATAAAATTCTGTTCTACTTTTACTTTTTATTTAAATGATTTTTAGAAATTAATAAGGGATAGTTCCAGATAGGTTACTATTTGAAAACTCAAAACTGAACAATTCTAAAATAAAATGATAACAAAATGCCTTTGTATTTAAAGAGATGTAATCTGCAATAACTTCAGAAACTGTGTTATGATGAAAATGAAAGTAACTATCTAGAAGTGAAAAATTATTTACCAATCATTATTTATCCTTAAATGCTTGATCCTTAGAATAATTTATTTTTAAAACGCTTTTTGATATTTATTTCTTGTATTAATCATGGGGAAAAATATTTTAAAAGTCATATTTTTTAAAGAATAATTGATGGTTAGGATACAGCTTGTTGTTAGACAGCGCACTGAGCTTTAGTTGAGCAAATAATTTTGTGAACAGCGATAATCTTAAAAAATATTAATTTTTAAATAGAAAGTTTTGATTGAATAGTGCGGATTAGAATTATTATCTTCAATTGCACAATCGAAAGGAAGACATGCAGTGGCACACGAAAAACATCCATTTTTTTATTTTATTTTTTCTACACCAGCCTTGTTTTGTCATGAATAAACGATAAATTAATTTAATAACAATTTCATCAAGTGTCTTATTGTCACAATAGGCATTAGAGCTTTAATCTTATCTTCATAATATTTTAGAAAACAAAAGTGTAATTTACGATTAAAAGGAAGCATTCTGCATTTAATGGTTAAGTATTTAAAAGCTCTCATTATGAAGACTTTGAGACTTCAAAATAATATTATTTAATAAAACTATTTGCTGAAAACTCTAATTCCCGTACAGAAAAATGTTATATATATATAAAAATATTATACTTTATCAAAAAACCAACTTCCTTTGAATGCATGAAAAGAATTAGGTGTTATTTTTTGAACAATATGATGATCACGATTTTCACTTTTTTCCACAATTTGAATAAAAACATTAATCAAAATAATTTATCAAATTACAAAATAATTTTAAACATTATGAATCATCAATAATTAGAGAACGCACAGTTCACAGATTTCAGGTAACAATTAAATTCTTCATATCAAATTTCATTATGTCCAGAATTTTTTTGATTTGTTTTAAACAGTTTAGGATATAGATGAAAAAGCTGGACCTTACTTTAATTACATAAAATATTGCCATATATTTAAAAAATAATAACTAAAATCTTGTATTTCTAAATTTATCGATCAGGCATGATGGATTTTGGCTTTGTTTGGTTAGAGTGGTTTAATTACATTTATTCTAGCAGGTCACATTTTGGGGCAACAAAAGATCTATGTTGATAATTTATTTATTAATATAGAACCTTTTATTTATTAGTTTTGTAATATATATCTCTTAGAACTACCTGATTTGCCCATCATATTTGTTCCCTGTTATGAATAGATTGGGTGTAAACATAAGTAATGATAAAGCATTAAGGAATCACACTGGAAGATGCACCTGAACGTATGAATCGAGAGAATAACTGCGTCCACGCAAAGTTGACCACACAAAATCAACTACTGCAGCCGGCTGTTTTAGATTCGTTGATTTTACAGAAATGACAAATCCGCCATTAATAGTGGAACTAGGTCTTGGCGATTATTTTTAAGAATCACAGTTAGTGCTATTTCCACTGAGCGACTGAAATATCTATTATTTTCTGGGGCCGTGGGGAGTATGCTTCTCACCAAATTTATCAATCTTTGTATGAAATTATGTAGGTTGTCATAAGTTCTGACAAATTTTTTTAGTAAGTCATGAAATTAGATGCTTTAGTTCTTTATCTCAGACAAAATGATGTGTCTTGATTTGTTACTTAGTTATTAATTAACCAAATTAATTAATTAATCAAATTAAATTTATCTAAGCTAAATGAATCCCTTTTCTTATTCGAATTTCAAGCCTAAAAATATTTTAACATAATATGACTAGAAAAAAATGGCCTTTTAAAGGGTTAAAGCAGTTTAGCAATTTTTCTGTATGAAGTTCTGCTACTTTTCAACAAGACAATCCCTTTTTAAGCGATATTTTAAGTTAAAAAAGTTTCAAATTATTGAAAAGTTGGACTAAAAAGATTCTACGAGTGCTTTTATTTAGAAGGGGAAGGCAGAATCTTACCCAGAAGGCTGTGTTAAAATCATGCATCATGAATGTTCATTGCCGCCGCCATTGCGAATGAAATTCAAAGGCGTTGTCAACATTGTGTTTTAATAAGTAGTTGAAATTTTCAATTCCTACTGTAATGGTGAAATAATGATAAGGAATCAAACTCTTTTTGATCAATGAATTACCAGTTCTCTTTGCTTTCCTTCATTTTTACGTCATATTTTCTTTTTCTATCTGGAATTTGACCATACTTTCCTATAATTTATTTTATATAATTTATAATTTATAATTTTCCTATAATTTATTTTATTGTTCCCTACCTCACCAGGAAATTTTGACGATAAATGCAAAATCATCCTGCATATCATGTAATACTCTTTTTATAAATTTGATAAAATTATTATTTTCTTTGACTACAGTCATATACTATTAACTGCGTTTTTTATTTTTATTTGTCAAATTAATATTTCAGAAGAAAAAAAACTTTGAAGAAACTTTGACTAAAAAGAAATTCCAATTTTTTTTACAAGTCTTCTTATTATAAGTTCAAAGTGGCTAACACTTATTTTCGTGCTTCTATAACTTTTTAAATAACATTTCTGTAAAAAGGAATGTTTTTCCGTGTGAATATTTCATATTTGGAAAAGGCACTCATGACGGTAAAGGACATTGTAAAAAAATTCAAGTTTTGAAGTTTAGTAATCCAATTATTTCACTGTTTACTTGAAAATAATCACTAGGAATTTAAAGTATTAGGATACCAATGATAAAAAAAAACTCTATATTTTTCGTGTTATTTATTCATCAAACATTATGAATAATGCATTTGTTGATGACATGTATGAGTTGCCATTTATTCACCATGTTCAAACTTAATGAACAAGCTTGGATGGAAAAAGTGTGCAAATAAGAAATAACAATTTGGTATCTTTTTAATTTCAGATTCTAAAATTTTTGTGAACTTTTTACACCCAAGAAAATAACAAGGCTATAGCTAATATAAATAGTAATAAATAAACAAATACTGAGATCTAATTAATCAAAAATGCATTGTTTTCTTGAACTTTCATATAGATAATATTCAAGAAATAATCTTCCTTACCAAAGTATTAAGAAAATTCGGTGATGTACTAAGCCGATAAATTTTTAAAATATTGAAGATATTTATGTATATATTAGGGTTAAATACCCGTTAGCAATTAAAGTATTTGTTTAATTGCGTGCATATTACTGTATCAAACGTTATAACAAAGTCAATGAAAGTTAGAGAATTTCCATTTTTATACATTGGGAAGGTTATCAAAAAAAGCATGGGCTTTCTTTTAATTGTTCATAAGCTTAATTAAAGAACGAAGAGAATGATTTTAGGTTAAACAGAATTTACATTATTATCTTTCTGGAGACAATATTAAAAAATGATCGAGATGTTTAACCAGTTCCTTTATTCCAAGAAGATTATCAATAATTGAAATTAATCAGATATTACAATAGCGAGTTTGAATATCTGGTTTTTGAGAAATTTTTCATTTGGTTGATAATTTCTGTTAAATAATCAGTTTTTGCTGAGCAGGTATAGTGTAGTTCTGGATACAGGACAGTTTACCTTTGAATTTAGATAGACGTTTGCTGACAGAAGAAGATAGAAGACCGAAGAAGATAGACGTTTACTGACAGAAGATAGACGTTTACTGACAGAAGATAGAAGAAGACAGAAGATAGAAGAAGACAGAAGAAGATAGACGTTTACTGACAGAAGATAGAAGAAGACCGAAGAAGATAGACGTTTACTGACAGAAGATAGAAGAAGACAGAAGAAGATAGATGTTTGCTGACAGAGGAGAAAAGTGAAGAATAGAGAGGATAGTAGAGAAATAACAAAGTTGTAATAAATACGATTCTGTTTTAATGAGGAGTAGATCATTGAAGTATTTTCAATCTAGTTTTATGAATTATTGAATCACAGCTAGATTTTGGAAGCAGATTTCTAACTGTTTTTCACAACAATTGTGAAACTGAGTTCTTCGTATTTTCCTTATATATCAAACTCGTCTAATATCACTCAAATCTTACTGCACATCTGGAAATTTTTCAGATCTTCACTGTGATAGATAAAAAAGTGTAGAGTTTTCATATAAGAGGTTTCGGAAATTATTATTTTGATTGTTTGATAATATTTTGTGTAAATAAAATTCCTGGTCATCGGATTTTTCAGAAATTAAATAAATATCTTTAACAGAAGGAGCTATCGCGTTGATCGCTGACTGGAAAAAGACTACCACAATACTTGCAACAGGAATGCCATAAGACGCGCATTTGACGTTTATCCATTTAAGTCTGCTTTCCTTCACTTAACTGTAAGTTAGCAGGATTTCAAGATTTCTCCCGTTGCTCTCGCTCCTGTTCTAAATATTAAAACTGAAATTGCGCAAAAATGTTCCAAAAAATCTGCTTGAATTCCATATAAAAAAAAGAAACATATTATTGCACTTTTTTTCCTGTTGAAAGACAAAAATTATAGTGACTATGGGAAGTTAATTTTAGCACATTTTTATATGTCATAAAATAATTTAAGCATATATGTATATCATTTAAATATTAATTATAATAATTCTCATAATATATAATTGATTTTCATATAAGTAAATTGTATATTTTTTACGATTTCATTTAGGAATAATAATGTTACGACTTATGTGAATGTTTTTCAAACTATGAAAAAGTTCTACTCTGCTTTGAAGAAGGAAGAAAATTTTCCAAGAACAAACTAATTATGAATTAAGTTAATTTTTTAGCGAAAAGGATTCAGACTTAGATTAATTACTCTGCAGTGTTATAAGATAAAAACCTTTTTAATGCTACAAAATATTATGCTAGATGTTCAAATGGCTAAAAATTTACTTTCCCGTAAATAAGGTATGGAAAAGAAAACATAAATTAAACTGCGAAATTTGATGAGATTTCCCTTTTAAATAATCGAAAAACCATTTACGGAATTTATCAGTCCGCATTCATTTACAAACGCAATAATCTAGAATGATGGAATTCGGTACACAAGTCTTTAATCAAAAATTGCAAGTTTCGCTTAAATTATAGAAAAAAAATCTGTCAGAGTAGATTGCAAATTCATCTACGAGTGTCTGAAATCGATAACTCAAAAATATAAGGAAGGAAAAATTTGAAACATAATTTTATTAGCAGGTTTGTAAATATGTAGTAAATTTTGCTTGAAAGGCATTATTGGGTTATATATATATACAAAAGAGACTACTGAAATTCATTATCCGGTTGAGTGTATTTCAGCTAATTTGTTCGAGGTCATGTGAATTCGATTTTACAAAAATTCAGCAATATAGAAGAGATCATTTTTATGGATTATATTTATACCAAATTTTCGACTCAACTATCCAATAGAAAGAGACGCTGTTCGGATTCAGATGATTCAATTCTTTTCACTCAAAAAAGAGAGTTTTGGTTTCGGCTCCTGAAATTGAAGATGAGACTGATGTACACTGAATCCCCCGGCTTTGAATGACTGGCCAATGGCTCTGTGCAGAAACTACTGAGGAGATCTTCATCATCTGACAGCAATTCAAAATGACGAGATCCACTTCAAAATGGGCATCGAATTGCTTCAGAATGGGCCGTAAAAATAAATCAATTAACAATACACCCATACTTTAAACTTATACAAGATAATGGAAAATAAAATAGTTCTAAAGGTTTAACATTTACTTTAATGAATTTAATTGTGATTAAATAAAATTTATTTAATGTTTTTATGTAAATAAATAATTTTATATGCAGCATATATTCAAAATTCTATGATGTCTAAGCATGTTTTCTTTCAATAACGTACTGCAATATTTAGTCATCTTTGCTGATGAGTGAATTGAAGAACATTACCACAAATGTTGAGCACTTTCTAGAATTTCCGGAATGAAAGCACATTGCGGAGTCGACCATTAAATTGTAAAAATCAATTTCCTGTGGTGGATAAAGTAATTTCATAATCAAAGATTTGAAACTGTTAGACAATATCCCTTCAACCAATTATTTGTCTGAATCTTTAGTTTAGTTAGAATTCCATAAAATAAACACACTTTTCAATAATAGATTTAGGCCTAAAACAGGAAATTGAAAAAAATATTCAATAAAACTTAAAAATATTTGCTAAAATAACGGTTTCCTATTTAAAAAGGGATTTGAATGATTTTTTCAACTTAATTATTTAATCTTAAGGTTAGCAATCATTTTGTTCATTTCTTCTAAATGCTTAGAGATCCCGAAGCGTTTTAAAATTGTAAATGTATTGCAGTATAAAAGAAAGGAATTGACAAGATTTGAAAAATATATGCTAATAACTAGATTATATTCAGTTATGAATAATTTTTTGGAGAGTTAAAACTGGAATCGGTGGGCAGTGTCATGTGACAAAAATGTGAATGCATTGAAAGAGTCTAGTGTGCTGTAACAATATTTAAGAAACAGTCTTATAAATGGTATGCACTTATGGCACGACGAAAGTTGACCTAAGCAATTGTGTTTATCATCTTGATGCCTTTTTCTGAAATAAAATAATTACTTAATCCTGATGGAAATTTTTTCAGACTCTGAATATTTAATAGATATTGCATGTGCGACTGTTTTAAAATGTATCCATAAAATACGGACTAATTCACGAAAATTGTTCCGTCATGTAATATATGCATACAAATTGTTTCTGTTTTGTAATTTAATGTTTCTCGAAGTTTAAAAGGCTTAAAATTGTATGTTTTCAAGTTTCTTTACCTTAACTGTGGAAATAAAAAGAAAACGATTTTTTTCCCCATTTTGCTTTTAAGTTACAAATTTCTTAGTAAAAAAAAAACGTTTTAGTTTCAGACAATTTGGATATTTTTAAAGATTTTTGACTTCCTATTGAAATGACAATAACTGCTTGAATAAAATTATTTTCAGATTTACCAACACTAAGTCTATTTACAAACTTGGAAAAATATTTTAATGATATCATTATAATGCAAGGTTCAAACTATATTTCAATCAAAAAAATCATTCTAAATTAAAATAAAAATATTTCTTGGACTTGCTCAGTTAGAGATGTTCTATTATGAAAAAAAAAAAAAAACCCTTTTAATACTAATGCATATATTTCAATTCTAAATCTGTTGTCTTTATTTTTTTCTGCTTCCTTTATGTGATGATATTTTTATTTGTTTATAATTTCAGTTTTGTCTTTAATTTTTCCTACTTTTTTATTTTTCCTTTAATTTATGGCACTGATCGATAATATCCAACTATTCTTTTCCTATCATGACGGAAGTTCTCTTTTACATGCTTAATATGCATTTTAATTCCATAAAATCTCCACTTTTAAGGAGCAGTACGGCTATTTTGATCCAGAAATATGGTGCGATTAATTTTAAGATGTAACAGATAGCTGAGTCTATGCTACCTTTTCCAGACGTTCAGGTAATATCAAGGGGAGGTTGTTCGATACTCGACATCAAATTAGACGTGAATTAGTCATACATGAATGAGTTAGGTAGAATCTTTGGAGGAAATCGATCTATAACCGGAACACATCCAGTTCCGAGGCCGGAAACTTATCATCAGGGTACCAAGACCCTTCAGCATGACATTTACAGTTACAAGAAATAGATTAATAAAATTTTCCTGATAAATTAGTAAATCATGGATTTCAAATTATGTTTACAATATTGCCAACAAAGCTTTTATAACTTCTGGGAGAGGAATTAAGTCGAGCCGGAATCAGGTATATATTACAGGGAATATCATTATCAGGTTAATAAGTATAATTATCAGTAATTATTCATAATCACCAATAGCTTAGCGGTGATTATGAAGAATGACCACTAAACTTATTGTTGATTATATTCCTATGTACTAGTGATTATGATAATTCTTAATCACTAGTACATGATTATAGATAATCAACACTATTGATAATAAATGATCCCTACTAGTGATTATGAATAATCACTGGTAATTATACATAATCACAACTTTATTACATTTCCCGCAACATATACATCAGACTTCAGGATCGGTAATGACATTATCATATAGTAGAGAACGAAAGCAAAAAAAAAAAAAAAAAAAAAAGGATCCAGCAAGAAAGCAAAATGATTTTTTTTTGAATAATAACAGGCAAAATGAAGAAAATCCAGTTATTGTGGTTTTCAGCACTTATAAAGTATGCCTAAGAGCTGTAACACGTGTTAAACACTTTTGAAATATAAATAATTACATGAAAGGAAAGCGTCAAGATATTGCTAAGTGAAGAGCATAGATGATATTCTAAGATATACTCAAACTTTTAATGCGCAGTAACAGCAGCATCCCAGAAGATTTAAAGCTTTGACAACAATGAGAAGTCTGAAGCAAAATATTAGACTCAGCCTCTGACACACACGCGCACACAGACACACACGCACACACAAACATACACGCACACACTGACACACACGCACACAAAGTCACACGCACATACACGCGCACAAACACGAAAATATTAACATCTGGGCTGAATTTAGCTTTTATACTAAATTTAATGAGTGATCCCCGATGAATCTTTTATCGATTAATCTTTGGCATGTGGCCAATAATATTCGAAAACCAATTTTGTGTTTGAGATGCATTTTTCCCAATCTATTGAAATGAAAATTTGATAAATAACTACAATTGTAGTCACAAAACCATATACCAAATTTGACATATTTAAATCATATCGTTTTTGAATCATCAGATATACATGCTTCTGAAAGAAACGGCCAACAGACGTTCTCTACGCCTTGTTGGATTTGACTTAAAACTTCATAGGTGTCTACACTATAGAGGTTGAATCTGTGTGGCGAATTTTTGTTATCTGGTTGTCTTCGTTTTTCAATTATTGTGTTAACTTATATTCTTCCTCTCAACGGTATTTCGCATTACATTTACTAGAAATCTACAAATTTGGTTTAAAGATGGTATACCAAATTTTATTCGTCTAATTCAAAGCATTTTTGTGTTACTTTTACCACAGACAGATAGATATTGTTACGAAATTTCTTTACCGGGGTTCGTTCGGATAGTGGGAGTGATATGGTGTGTAGAACGCTCAATCAGCAGGCAGAAGTAGAATAAAAATAACGACGTTTATTTACACGAAGACACACAGGACAGCACAAAAGCGACAAATATATACAGCACAGAAGACGATTATCTTCACCCGAGACGTGTAGCATACAACAGCAGCATACAACCAGAATCTACTGCAGACAGTAGCGCACAGCTCAGTTCAGCACTAGCTTGACTCAGTCGCTTCCGACTACTCCGTCTTCTACTTCTCCGACTCGGATTACTGACTTCGCTCCGTCGATTCCGCTTACTCTTCTTCGACCACTCCGTCCACTCTGACTACTGGCTTGCCTGCTCTGGCAGCTACAGCCCATTTTATAGGTCTCGGGAGGCGGGGCTAGAAGCCTCTCAATCAATCAGGAACGTTCGAGGCGTATCTCGGTTCCTACTGGACGGATCGGGAAAATTCTCGAAGTCTCGGGTATTATCTATTTTGGCGCCAAAGTATCCAAATTCGTCGCCAAGTCGCCAAATGGTCGCCAAGTTTGTCGCCAAGCTCTGGGACCTTCGACGCGCCACCTGGACGCCGTCTAGTACCGATGACTTTAAAATTTTCTTTCCGACGATGGAACAAACTATGCTGGGAAGCCGAATTGCAGGTTTGTAACAATATAATGCCGAAAATGTGTTTTTCGAGTTCAGGGATCTTTAACCACGGAGATTCATTTGTCAAAATATCGAGTTCAAATTTTTTTGACAATTGCAATACTTCATATTTAGCGTAAGAGAAGGTAAGAATATTAAATGATTCTCATTCTTTAAAAATAATTGTAACTTATATATTTTGGAGTTTCAAAACACTTGTGTTTAAATTTAACATGAATAGAGTTGACAAAGATATTGAATTTAGCTGAGGTATTTACTTGCTTTAAATAAATATGAGTACATATTTATTCAAAATTACAAAAAAATGAACTAAAGCGAAAAATATTTCATGAGTCTTGTCTGTTCATTAAAAGTTGAGTTAGACTAAGAATAATTTTACTTTATTTCTGAAAGAGCTGAAAATAGATTTTTTAGAAACTAAAGCTGCTAATTTTTTTATTGACGCTTGGGGAAGCAGGTAACGAAGCGAAGAATTTAAGTGGAGTTAGTGGAAAAATTAAGCAGATTTTGAGTGAAAAAAAATAACACGATGTAAGTTCAGCCACCTCATCATGTTGAGAAGAAAAAAAAA
>JAPMOR010071782.1:0-36721 GCA_026543865.1 Argiope aurantia
CCATGGATTTACTATATTTTTTCATGGTAAGGCCTTTATTTTGTTAAAAAGACTAAATTTCTGGAATAATAAGAGCAGTTACAGAGAAAATAATTGGAAGTTGTATATTTATTTTTAGGTTGTGTCTCGAATCTTAATTTGATGTCAAACGATCATTATTAAGTTGATATTATTTTTAAATACTCTTATCTAGTAAATTCCCATTGGGAAAATCAAAGATTTCAGAAAATGATTTTAAAATATGTCATCTGAAATAAAAATGCTTTTTGAAAGTGTTAATAGAATATTTTTTTTTACTTATTTCAGTCGTAAGTGTTTTTACAAAAACAGCTACATTTCAGAAAAATCTTGTAAATCTGTTCTATAACATTTACTATATAATCTTGTACTTCATCTGTTACATATTCTTTTATCTCTCGTATAATCGTAAATTGCATTTGTTATGTTATCTTTTATATAAATCTTAGACAGCATCTGTTATATAATATTTCATATATTGTTCTTTATTGTGTATACCATCTATTGTGCAATCTTTTTTAATCTGTGGAAGGATCTTTTATATATTTTATTGAAGTTATCTATGGAAATTTTTTAATTATTTCATTTACAAAGTTTTTGGAAACTATTATTCCTCTGACTTTTTTATAAGACTCCGGAGTCTCAAGACAGAACAGGAAGACTCGGACATTTTAATGTCTCTTCTATTGTAACAAGATAAAGTAATTGTAGTTTTATTGCTTTAAATAAAAGAAATAGTAAATTATAAAAGTTGTCTAATAATTTAAATATTAACTATTTCAAAGCACATCATAATGAGGTTTCCTTTAATAGTTAATGAAACATACAAAACTTCCCAGACAAATCATTACAGAATTATTGAAAGCCTAGACAATGAAATACACAAAAAAATTCAGTAAAAAAATCTTTTTAACAAAATATTTTATGTGTAGATATTTTTTGTATTTGCTTTTTTTAGTTCAGTGTTCTATAAAAAATGAATCCTATTATTATTATTTTTTTAAATTTACTTCTTTCTGTTAGATTGCATTCTGCTTTTTTTGCAAAACTATTAATTCAAAGTAACAAATTTTGATTAAAATTACTTTGTCCGTGATTTTAATTTCACTTTAAGCGTAGAAAATATGATGAACTTCAGTAACTTTGCTAAAGCTTTAAAAATAACTGCGGTAAAACTTATTAAAAAAATTCCAATTTATTATTTTCTGGAATAAAAATAATTAAATAATGCAAGAAAATAAACTTTTTTGCGTCATCTTTAATCCAATATATCTTTCTTAATTGCATTAAAGCAATATATTCACTATTTTTAGAATTGTTTAGAAGTTTTTCGATTTTTTTTTCTCTGAAGATAAAAATACCATCTATCGTTTTAAAGAAAGAACTGTTTTGTTAATTTAATAGAACCAAATTTAACATGAACATTAATATATTGTATTTTTATTTGCTTAAAATATATAATTTAAAAAAAAGAATTTAAATAACTTTTTAATATCAGTAACAACTAAAATGCCTCCATAATAGAGAACATCAAATTCATAAACCATTTTGAGATATTTTTCAATTAAAATGCTTGTTCGTACTGTGTTAAAAATAAAACATAAAATTTAGCAAAATATCATTAAAAATCTTTTACCAATTATGATACCTATGTGAAGTTGATAGGCAAATTTCACAGGAATTCTTGATTAATTCTTAAGGTACTCATAAAAAATAAATAATTATTAATTGATAAATATTTATCAAATTAAAAATGGTTTAAATGGTTTCAAAATAATTAATGCTTAATCTATAAGATAATTAAAGATTTTTCTTTCTTATGTCTGAATAAGTTTAATTAATAAATTAAATTAAATAAGCTGCCTTTGAGGATCAATTGGTTAACCACGTATATTGGTTCGAAAACAGATTGGTAAAATAAACTGGTAAAATGCATATCTTATTCGCTGTTCTCTCTACTAAGTATTTTTAAGCATCAGATTGCATTAGGCCCTTAGACGTGTTAATTTAATAGTGTATTTTAATATATTTATTCTGTGTATTGAGTATATGAGTATATTGAGTATATTTCATATGGAGTATATTTCATAATGGAGTCAAATTGTGTATATTTCTGTGTATTGAGTATATTTCATAATGGAGTCAAATTTCATGGCATAATAGAAATATTTAAAGCATAATTTTCCCGCCATTGTGTGTAATCTGATTGCAGATTGTTTTTTGTAGTCTAATCGCTTGATTATACCTAGTTTACATTGCATTGATAATAAATAAATATTCTTCCTTTGCAAAAAATCTTTTTCTTCCTTATCAAGATCTTAAAAGTGGAAGACAAAATCATGCTAGTAAAATAAATATTTGAAGTAGAATGAAATTTAACTGTATCAACAAAAACTACACATAAAGATTTATACAAGAAAATACATTTTCACAAAAATATTACATTTAAGAGGTAATTTGTAAGGGAAACAAATTGATATCATTGAAAAAAATAATTTTATGAATTTTAAAACTACGTAAAAATCACTATTGTGCATATATAGATTTGAAAGTTATTACTGAAAGACGGCTACCTCCGCTTCCTTTTTATTTAATTAAAATTTCAAAAGAATAGGTCCGCGGCTCATTTTCTCACTATCCAAAATATATTTATGCCAAATATAGTGGTGTGACCTTTAAAATCGCCAACAGATACATTTTCTTTTATTATTTGTGCTAATTTATCAAATTCTGGCTTAAAAAATATTACCATAAAATGAACCTATATAGAGTGTTATGTCACTGAATTCTTGCGTCAAACCTGAAAAGTAAAATACAGTAAAATACGGATAAAGAAGTTTTTTTTTTTTTTTTGTCCAGCATTATAGGGTCAAAATGAAACATTTCGATGGAAACAAATGCTGAAAATGAAAAGAAAGCTCTTTACTTACATAATATTACAATAATTGACAAATGTTCCATCACCAAGTTTTGCAATGAGGTCCTAATCAGAAACAACTGGAGTTTCATAGACATTACATTTTTCGGCCTTTCTTGCATTTACTTCTTCTACATACACTTTTCATTTTCGACCCAATATTTCTATACAAAAGAATGCTTTATACGTATTTTACCTGCTTTTAAAGGTTGGCTCATGAATTTAGCAACACCCTGTGCATAAGTATTTGAATAGTAGATTTAGAAACATTCTTCAATTCACATGAGAAGTTATAATAAAACAATTGTCAACAAGACATTTTTAATAAAAATCGATTGCATGTACGTGCGTGTATTTTCGAGCTTGCGTATGCGATTTAACTACGGATATAAAAATTTTAAAAGTCTAAGTAATCAAATTTTTCGTCCATAATAGAAGTGAAAATTTGTTAAGTGGGAAAAAAAGGGTGAAAAAGCCATCAGACTAAACACATTTTTTAAAAACATTTCTTTCTATATATGTCACGTGATTTCATTATATTAATGATATCGTTTGCCCAAAAAAATTAGCCCCTAATTTTCTTTTTTTTTATTTTGCTTGAATAATCATAAATTTCTCATTATCATTTAAACTGCACAAATTCCATTTCTTGTAAAAACATTATCTTAAAGAATTTATCTTACAACCAAAAAAGTTTAACTATACACTATTACACTTAAAATAATTAATGAAAATAATTATCTTCTAAAATATTGTACACTGCAAAAGTTTAACTAACTTTATTTTGGGCATGAGTTTTGCTTCAAACAAATATATGAAGTTTATTTAAAAAATACGAAATGTTAGCTTTGTTGGTACAGAATTTATATGTTAAGAATTTCTAATCATTTTTATGTTGTACTTTAATTTATTGTATTTTATGATGGATTACTTTATGACATTATGACTTTTGTTATTAAACTGGTAGTATTTTGTATGGTTCTAATTTCACTTTGTCCAGCATTTTTATCTACTGTCTGTAAAGGCAAGCAACCAGCAGTAAATATCACTTTAAGTAAAAATCAACCTTTCCTCTAATATATAAAAGATAAACTATTTTTTTATAACTTCCAGGAGAAATTGAACCTCATTTGTGTTTCGCTGGGAGAAAAGAAAATCCATCCGATTTTTGCATTGATTATTTAAAAGTATTAAAAAAAAGATTGTCGTGAAAAGTATCAAAACGTTTAAAAAAATGCATAACTGTAGTTTAATTGGCTTAAAATGTTGGATTTGCCCTTCAAGAGAGGCCAATATGTTTTTATCGACATCGGATCGAATAAAGAAGAAAGGAATAAATAAAATTACAATAAGGTTACTAAACTTCAAGCGATAACTTGCTAAATATGCCAATCCAAAACATTTTAATAACAACCCTAAAATGTGGAGCTGTGTACCATCATTCAAGATGGTAGGCCATTGAAGAATATTTTAACTATTGGCGAATGTTTTGTGAGCTTGGCGGCGAATGTTAACATCAAGTCCTAAGATTATTTAAATTTCACTTTACTTGCAAATAAAAACATTAAAACCCAAATTGAATAATATCTAAATGGTTTTAGGAAACAAATGCATTTTATTAAAATATTAATAAAGACGAAAGAACCCATGAAACTTACCTGAAGTAGAAGAAGATGAATAAAGACAAACAGAGAGTAATAATCGATAAAGTGGATCCAATAACTACAATGAGAGCAATAATCGTTGGAGTCCAAGAATTCGGGTACAGCTCCTGTAAATATCCAAAAGAAGTTAAAGCGATTGTTTCTCAAGAAAGCTCATTATATTCTTCCTGTACAGTAATCAGTTACTTAAAATTACTTTCCAATAGTTAACTTATTTGAATTGGATTAATATCTTCGAAATAATTAAAGAACAAAGTTATGACAGGATTCACCGAGACATCAATATCTGCAGTATTACTTTAAAGACGTTGATTTGTATTTCATTGAGAGTTTGTTTTGTTTTTTACAAAAATGCAATAACAAAAATTTGTAATTAATAACGGACATTTGTTTGAAGAACTTTTAAATGCTCGTTTTTTATTGCCTATTCATATTCGATTCAAATTGTATTTGTTTAAAAGCTTTTAAAACTAATTGTTTTTTCATAGAGTTTATTAAAGATGTTAAAACGCCATCCTTTATAAATGGTAGATACATTTTAAGAGTTTGAAAAGGATTCTAAGAATACTTATTAATATTTCAACATATTATAAAAATTACTTCTTTATATAAAATATTAATACCTGTAATAACGGCTTATAAATGAAACTTTTTACTTAGGTTATTTATTACTTATACAACGTACACACGGAATATTTATATTCACACTAATATCAAGGACGAGAAAATAGTAAGAATTTTAATAATCAATTAAGAGTTCTCAGATTGTTGAGCATAATTAAACGTTTAGTTTTTTCCATCTGTATTTTTTCATTTCTCATTCTTCTCACAGCTATTTCCTTTATATGTATTTTTCAGTTTGTTAGATTCTCATTGTATATTTTTGACAAGAGAATGTCAGGAATTTTTTTTCTTGTAACAAAATGCATGTTAAAATAAAAGGATAAAAGCATTATTCTAAGGACAATAATCTACTATCACCAATCTGTAATATTGCTTCCTTATGCATATATAGTAAAATAAATGTATAAATATTTTTATTGGATGTTGAATGAATGCCAGGTCAAGACATACCAATATTGGAGGACATTTACAGGCGAATTCGAAACATTGGCGACAAACATTAAGGTTCTTGAAAATACAAGAATTATAGCAATATCTTTGCAAAGAGCCGAGATTCGTGGATACTTCTAAAGAATTTTATACACTGTTAAGAAATTACAAAATGAGAAATGAATTCTTCACTCGATTTCTTGTCGAATAAACTGTCATTATCCGTTATCAAGTTGTTGGACGTATTTCAACATACGCCCACAGGATGATTTTCCATAATATAATAATTTTCAGAATTTTCTGGGATAAAAAACTATTTAGCAATAACTAATGAAATATTGGAGGAATTTCATAGGGAAAAAATTCTTGAAATCAGTATTGTGATTGAGGCTGTTCGATTGTGTTAAGATTTCTATTAAGAACAATCAAGGCAAAATTTAACTATTTTCACCAATGCTATATAAAGCATTCATAATTTTAAATGAAATTACGAATACCTTTATTCCAAGGAAAAGGAATAATATCTTTATTAGAAAATATACGAGAAATATATATTAATACTACACTCACTAGGTTCTCTACACTTGCATAAATTGAGATATTTTAATTCTATTTTCCCAGTATAATTTTCTTTATTCAGAAGTCTTTATTTTTTATATATCTTAGAATTCTTTATCCTTTTATAAATTTCTTTTCTCTACACTTTAAATCCTCCTTCAGACAGAAACAATAGGCACTTTTGTTCCATTTGAGATCTTCTATTCTACTCAGTGTTTTCACCCGGCATATAAAAACACTCTTCGGCGAAACAAAGCCAATTTCAATCCAAATTTAGAAGTCTAAGCATAAATAGTTTGTTTATAAAACCATGGAACTCTCTCAATACGTCTTCTTGGAATTCAGATAGAGTACTGTGCTTTGGTTGAGTGGCGTAGTATTTCGGAATATAAAATGTCTCTTCAGACGAAACTATAAACACAATATTCATAAAGAGCGGAATGTTCAAAATTGCAAAAAAGGGAGTCCAGTTTATCATAGCAACTTAAAATTGTTGCTATGATATGTGGAAAATCACTTGAACTTGAACATTTAATATGTAATTTAAATAGTTCATCCCTAGCGTGAATAATGCTATATGACATATTTCAAATCGTCATTGGTAGAAATGAAGAAGCTGTATAAAACTATTCAGTTCTGTTTAACTTATAATAACTTCACACTATTACACACTAGCCGCCTTTGGCGACCAGCCGGTTCGCCAGTATTTCCGACCGCTACAATTTTCAATTAAATATTTTAAGTAACTGCTCTCTTAATAGATTCTCAAACAAAACATTTTTAATCTTCAAATTTTGATGGTCATACCAAACTTATACTGTTATTTAGATCGTTTCGTTCAATTTACTATATATATTTTGTTAATTTGTTGTCATTTCCGGTAAAACTTCAACTTTAATTTAAAGTGGAAATGATGAAATTGTAATTAATATAAAGATATATTATAATAAAACCAAGCGTTTTATTTTATTTATCATTTTTATTGTTATTTATTTATTATTATTGAATATGAGTATTGCAAACAGAATCGCTCGGTATTTAAGTCTTATGTGAACTACAAAATATTTTTCATAATTTATGTAATATCTCAAAGAATAATTCAACAAAAATTTCTCAGATTCAGAATAAAATTCTGTTTCTAGTTTTGATTTCAAGAGGATTGAAATGAAATCAATAATAATATTTTGTTCCGGCATATCAATATATTTCAAAAATTATGAAGTCGAAATTTAATGCAGTAAGGTATCATATTCTGAGAAATATTCTGGACACACCAAATTTTAAATAAATGAATGAATTTTTCTATTTTCCACGATCAACTAAGACTAATTTATAAAGTTTTGAATGCTAAAAATTAAGAATAACAACATTTTCATAATCTTAGGCCAATTAATCTTAAGAAACCTGCGCGCTGATTGGCGTATTTTCTTTGAAACGATCGATGCAAAATCTAAATGTATCCTTTTTTTATTGAATAGTGATATTCAAATTTTCATAAATCAATCAGTTTAAGTGATTGATTTAGTCGATTGGAAATTAACTCTTTTTATTTAAAATATTAGTGTTTCAAGAACATTTTGTTATTCGTGATTTCCACCGCAGAAGCTTTATGTAAAATCAAAAATTCGTTATTTATTAGAGCATTTATTGAATCTAGTTACATAAAATATAATCATTTTCCATTTAGATCATTTTAGCAGATCTGTGTCTTACTAAAGGTTTACAAATTAGCTGCGTGGCCATGATTTGAATGGATATCCTGTTCATATTAAACAAAACTTGTCTTAAAATAAAAATGATTTATTGGATTAATAATATAGAGAGTGTAAAAGATAATGAAATAATTTTTCTTGAATTTATTTTTTAGAAAAAATGATATTTCATTTTTTTTTTCATTTTTTACAGACACGTGCCGAAAATTATATTTTTGCAGATTTCATTTCCAAAAAGATTTAATTTATTTTTTTATTGGAGTTTTAATCAATGTGATGGCAACACTTTGAAAAAAGCTAATTTTTTCCCATGAATGCGAAACGTGCTCGTGCAGCTTAAATTTTATTTTTATTTTGTAAGATAAAAATTGTTGAAAAATAGAGTTAAAATATTTATTTAAAAATTCATTAAAAATAGAAATTTAATTTTAAGGCTGAAACATTGGTATCATTTAAAAGATAAATTTTTGATCTTTAACTTGATGTAAAAATCTTTTTTGTGCGGTAATATTTTCGTAAGTTTTAGCAGAAACACGCCAAAATTTCGCTTAATTTTTAAATAAATGAAATTCTAATTAAAATTTCGAAAAAATAACCCCCAAGTGCACATTCCCGGCCTCCAAGGTATACACGTGCGAAATTTGGTAGCTGTAGGTTGAATGGTGTGGCCTGTAGAGCGCCAACACACACACACACACACACACACACACATTGAGCTTTATTATAAGTATAGATTCCAATAAAGATCATAATTAGGCATTATTTGTTTCAATACATTGTAAATATTTTATTAAGTTTTTAATAAGACCACGTACTTTATATATATTTTTCAATATTCGGCGACATGGCTGCAAAAAGAATGTCAAAACGGTATTTTGTTTATCAACAAATATTCTTTAATATGTCATCTGTAATAGTGAACATAATAGGAGGATCTTTTATCTTCCACATATCTCCTATCCTTCTGAGATGTACGAATTTTGCTCGTCTTGAATAATTATTTGGTTGCAGCATCTGAACGATTTGCATTTTATAAGTATGCAAGAAATTTAAGATTTTTCGGTTATTTGCATTCAGCCCCATTGTGACGTATGACTTATTAAGAACTGATTATGTGGGGCTCTGCTATTATTAATACCAAAAGGATACTTTTAATTGCTTTTATACACTAGTATTGCCATTTCTGAAAGACAAAATTTTCATGTTATTATTTTACTGCCTTTATAACAGAATTCATTAGGTGTATAAAAAGCATTCGTAAATTTATAGAATAGAGCAAAGAATATTTGACTTACTGTGACATTTCACTTAATCTATCAAAAGCGTTTATAGATTTAACAATTTTTTTGATTTGAGCTGACAATTCACTAAACGCTTCAAAAGTATACATAGATTTAATAAAGAATCTTTAAATTGGAAGTAAATTCACTGAATACTTTATCGGCGAGAATCGAACGATTTCAAAGCTACCTGTCGTAAATCCTTCAAGAGATCAATGAGAGTTTCAAGATAAATTTTATAAATTCATTTTCCTCCTCATATACGAAGAAAGCAAAAAGTGAGAATCCGACTTGAAAATTATTTAGAGATAGATACTTTAAAACTCACTCACTGTATCCAAAAACACATTTTTAGAACCATGACTGTTGGTCTGTTTATGATCATGTTTACGCAAATAGAACGAAATTTAGAACATAATTCAACAATATGAAATTTTGTATGTGAACTTTACTCCACCTCCAGAAATTCTTATCGAATTTTGGTTGAAAGCTATTTTTTTTTCTTGTTCAGGTAACAGAATAACTCAAAGACATAAATAACTTGCTGAATAAACTCAAGCACCTTTAAATTCGTAGATATGAAGCGTTTTTTATCATATACGTCAAAAGGTTGTCCGCCTGATGGTCTGTACATTTATGATTATGCGACTGCAATAATTCAACTAGAAGAAATTGTCTCCCGAACACTTTCTAACATATTTTCTAATAAATGTGTTACCCCCCCCATAACAGTGTAAACATTTGGTTAGACCGTTGAGCATTTTCTAAAATCTTTGCATTACTAGCATTTTATTGAATCGTTGGTAACAAATAACTGATTCAAAATAAAAAATATATAATTTCAAAATAAAGATCGAAACAAAAAGTGGAAAATGAAAAGACACTGAAAAAAAGAAGAAATTATGATATTAGAAGGCTTACTGCAAATGATGATAATTAAATTTAAATTACGTGAAAATATTTTCTATGATCCTTTATTTTTTTTAATATGATTCAGCGAAATAAATGTTTAAACTCAATAAGAAAATAATGAATTAAAAAAAGATATTTTTATCGTTTTTGTTTTAACTTAGAGAAAAATATTAGATTAATTATCATGAAATGTTTGAAAAACTAGCGCAATTATTATATCTGTTGCCAGAATTTTATTTCAAATTAAATTTTTAGAAAGGAAAAAATAGAATTATTTTTTTAAACTTTTCAAAATTCAATAAATTAATTCAAAGATGAAGAAAAAATTTTTAATATCAATTGTTTGCTCTCTTCAATTCAAAGCTTTTTTTACAATCATTAGAAACGATACTATGGGCAAACATCTACTAAAAAACATCAAAACAATATAAAATATAAATAAATTTTTCTACTTTGTCTTTTAATATTCGATTTCAAGGTATATATTAATCCCCATTACCACTACATGTATGCTAAATTTCATGGCTGTAACTCTGATAGAATAGTCTGAACTTCGCAGATATGCACACACATAGAGAAATAACATTTTCATTTTTTGATGTATTGTGACTTATGGCACTTTACAAGCCCACTGACAGTTATCTGTCAGCGATTTAAGCCGAGTGAGCGTCTCCTGTTTTTTCAGTAGCGCGAACTGGGACCAAGAGTACGACTTAGCTACCTCATGCTTCACATTCGCTTGCACAACTCCTTTTTACAGGGGGGGGGCACATTCACACACCTCACAGATAGAACACAGAGGAAGAACCATGACCGAACCAGGGCTCGAACCCGGGACGCCCAGATCATGGGAAAGATGCGCTACTCCTATGCCTGGAGGCCGGCACATTTCTTTTATATGCATATATACTATGACTAACAGGATTCATTATAAATCATGACTATAAATTTGGTTGCTAAGCATCTATACACAACAATTCTTATCACACTTCCATATTCACTAAAATATAGAGGTAATTTTTTCCTGTTTCTTGAAGAATAATCTGTCTTCTTCACAATGGATAACAAAATATAAAGAAAATATCTATCCATCTACTAAGATTATTATCTTAGTTTTCTCATTTGTTAGGAAAATGTACCAGACAGTCACGAAAAGAACATTTTCTGTGTTTTATAGTGCCATAATTAGAGATACGGACATCTCATATACCCTAGTATATGGATTTCTATTTGTGCAAATGTTTACTCCGGAAAGCTAAATGTCATAACGAGACTTCACCGGGGCAAGTCTATTCTCATGGGTAATGGTATTTCGCACTTTTTCACCCAAGTCGTATGAAATGGGTGAGTAAAAATAGAGCTTTTGATTTTTTATAACAAAAATAGAATTTCGCCTACTGGACTCAATTCTTTTGTTTTTGAAAATTTATTCAATGCGCGTTTCTCATTGGATGCTTTTTCACAGTGTAATTGTGGTCAAATAAAATGCTATTTTTATCGCATTCATGAAATTGAAGTTTGTATACTTCCATTTTTAAAACATTTTGCCTTTATACTAATCATAATTAAACTTCTGTATAACATAGATGCCCCTAGCTTCTTAATATCACAAGTGGATTACATTGACTCGCCCTGGGGCTCACGGAAAGATCTAAATTACAGGACCGCCACGACAGCAATGGCAAGAACTAATGTTGATTCCTAAGGGCATCACAACCCATCCAGCGGAAGGTATGCTCCGTCATTGGTAGGCTCCGATACCGCACCATTTCTATACCCACTCGAGTGGCGAAAACTAGCCACCATACTCCTCATCCACGTATCTGAGATGCTGACCTTGGAGGAGTAATTTCTTAATATGTCATGATTTAATATATCATTTAACGAAATAGTACTTCACAGCTGTATTTGCAATTCTAATGAGTAACCATTTTTTTCATTGGAGAAATTTCGTCATCACTAAAATATGTGCCTTCCACAGCATTTGCATAAGTCAATGAATACATCTGCTAGTGACAGAAATCCGATGTATGGGTTACTTCATAAGCAATTTTCGTCAGTATATAATCAAATGTAGAATTCTTCACTGCTATTTTTTCGAGAAGTAGTATTGTGTATTTTTTTCCATAGGATTGATGTTCTAAAACTATAAACAGAAGCTAATTATTTTCTATTATCTTTCATTATTCTATTCAAAAGTTTGCTCGAAGCACTAATAATTTATATGAATAGTCTAAAACATAACACCGGCGATTTTTCGAGCCATAACATATCAAAGTTTGGTATAACATTTCACAAAATTAAAATTATAACATTGAGAGTTATCAAATATCGTGAATTTGGAAACTGGACAGTTTTGCATGCCCAAGGCTAATCATTATCTAGCTCTCAGAGAAGTTTATTTCAACTTTGAAACAAGCAGGAATGACAGAATGATAATTTCACACAAGAAAAAATAATATTAAAAAATTCCTCTCAGTCAAGGTGGATAAATTTTGGTGGAAGTCAAAGGTGGATAAATTTTCATCTAATATTTCATGAATCTAATTTCAGGCAAAATTAGGACTTGAAAATCACTTTTTATCTCCTAATTTCTAAAGTATTGTCGTTAGCGAAAAACTGTAATTGCAAAAGTTGTTCGTCTTGATGTTGCGGTAATTTGGCTGATTGGATTTATTTTTCTATCTTCAATATTAAGGAATTTATAGCGAAAAGAAAATTTCAACCTCCCACCACTTATATTCCCTTTGAGCTAATTGTTTCATTTAAGAACTCATCCGAGGTTTCTACATTTCTAACAACATATTACAAGCCGGTTAAAATCCAAAGGAAATTAAAAATTAATCTAGTTATCTTATTCACAAGATAACACACACACAGACACACACACACACGCACGCACGCACACACACACATATATATATATATTGAACGAAGGGTGGTTTCGTATTCTAGGGATCATTATCGGTGAAGATCTGCAGAAATTCTCAAAGTCGTGATATGTGAACCATTGCAATAGTTGGTTTTCTTATAGGAATCTACCTACAATGTAGCCATCAAAAAATGAGAAATAAAGCATGTAGAGGGACGAGACTCTTTATTATGTGTTATGCCATGGATGAAAGAATGAGTTCAGTTTCAGGAACTACTTTTTATTAGCGGGTTAAGTTCCACGGCACAAACATTTAACACAAGCATATTGAAGAACAAGGCATAGAACAAATACACACGGCAAGCAAGGACAACACAAGAGACAAGAATGAGGAATCATGGGAAAACATGGCTCTTGATAGGTGGCTCTAGTAGCGCCGCCTATGAAGAAAGGAGAAGGCAGTAATTGTAACCGCTACAAGCAGTAATAAACTGATATACCTAATATCTATTTTGTTAAGTCACCAGAGAACTATTAATATATCCAGACTAATCATTCAAATTCTTATCGTTTTATTTTAAATGACATTACTATAAGATTGTATGAAATAGGAGTTCAAAAAGAATGCTAGTGACCTCGTAACGTTTATGTGCAGATTTTATCTCAACACATTCTTTCTTCATAATAATGATATATCAACATCAAAGAATATAGTGCAAATTCTACCAAAGGGCACCGGTCAAAAATTTGCCAACGTCGGTGATAAATGCTGCTTGCTGCTGATGGAATTGGCATCAAAAATGAAGCTTGGCTACATATAAGCTTTGCGACTGGAACTGTAAAATTTATGGGTTCTTATGATTTGAAGTATTGATAAAATGCCATCCGCAAAAGGCTAACAGCGCCCGATCTTTTGAAAGAGAAAAAAAAAAGAAATTACTGTATTTGGTTTGGAATTTTTTCAATGTAACGAGTCGGTCTAAACATAAATTTTGACAAATCACTTTCCTGGTGTTTCCAGGATGACAAGGATTGATGTAATAAACAAAATGATAATTCCTCTTTGAAAACAAAGATTTCAATTGATCTTCCATAAAATAATATAATGCAATAAATAAATTATAAAAAATTATCTTTTTCTGTTAATGAATTAGCTTTTGGCCATAACATGAGGACGTTTTGGATAAGTTATTTTTACAGAATAAATGAATACCAAAAAAGAAAAGTGTCTACGTGTAAACATAACAAGCAGAAAAATGAAGATTCTCTTTGATGGAACCAGCGGGAGTTGCCACCTAAAAGCTTTCTCGTATGCTCACTAATAAAAATGTTATTCCAAAAAAGGTCTTGCATAGATAGCACTGGCGTAAAACAGTTAAGAAATAATTTAGCATGATTGCTGAATTTATCCTGGCATCCTTGTCGAGTTTTTTTTTGGCGATTAATCCCTGGCATGCGGTTAATAGTATTCAAAAATCGAATTTGTGTTTTCAACGCGTTTTTCCCAACCGATTGAAAACCCTGAGTTTATGAATCATGCGATTAAACCGAAAATATTGCTTACCTGTATATTTGTAACGCACCGTGTAAAATTGGTTATGTTTCCAACCCACAATCCATTCTCATCGCAGCTTCGAACAGCCAACATCTCTGAAAATAAAAAATATACATATTTTATATACATAAAAATATACATAAAGCTATTTTTCGTTTGTTGCCTTAAAAGCGGCTGAAACGTATAAAATCGTTTTCTGAAACCTGTCCTAATACCGGCTCTAACATACAAAAAAATCGTTAATGCTTTTCTACTTTAAAAAAAGGATCGTTTTACGAATATTCAGATGCTGGGCAATCGACGGTCAATAGATGAAAAAAATAATTTATTTAAGTAAAAATTAAAGATTTTGTAGCTATGATGCTTTTTTTCAAATATAGTAAGAATAAAAAGTTAATTTTGTCAATATATTTATTTGATATTCCAATATAATGAGTAACTAATGAGTTTCTAAAATGAGGAAATATTTATTTGATATTCCAATATAATGAGTAATTAATCAGTTTCTAAAATGAGGAAACATTTATTTTATATTCCAATATTATGAGTAACTAATGAGTTTCTAAAATGAGGAAACATTTATTTTATATTCCAATATAATGAGTAGTTAATGAGTTTCTAAAATGAAGAAACATTTATTTGATATTCCAATGTAATGAGTAATTAATGAGTTTCTAAAATGAGGAAACATTTATTTTGATTCACAATTTCAATTTGATATGCAGAATGAGATTATATGAATAGATTCAGAAATAAGGATTCAACAGTATAGGATGAATTTTAGAGAATTTTCCTGTTTTCTTTTGTAAGAGAATATCTCATTACAGAAATAGATATATATTTTTTCTCAAACTAAAACTTAAAATGAAACAAAAGAATGTCCACATTTTCAAAGCTAAATAAGTAAAGTTTGAAGTAGTTACCGAAAGAAGAGGATTACTTTTTATCTAATTATTAAATCAAAAATATTTTTCGACATTCATGAATAGGTAACATTTCCTCAAGCACAATCGATAAACTCTTTCTATTTTAGGCTATTATAGTTAGCGAAAATACTGAAACCTATTTTTCAACATTTCAGAATCATAGTAAAGTAAAACCTAAAAGTAATCTAAAACTCTGGAAATCTTTCATAAGAAAAGTATTTTGCATTAGTAGTTATTTTTGAAAGTTTTAAAAAGTTGATATGAAATGGAATGGAGTAGTTAAAGGTGAATATCAGCAACGAAATTCTTATGCACAGTAAAATATTTTTTGACTCATAAGTACGTTTACTTATGAGTAAATAAGTTTGACTCATAAGTACATTTACTTACGAGTAAATAAGTTTGACTCATAAGTACATTTACTTATGAGTAAATAAGTTTGACTCATAAGAATATAGCTGAGTAAAACGCTTTTAGTGAAATCTAAACCACACAAACAGAACAATTAATAAGAAAATGTAATGTTTTATATTTATACTATTATAACTACCACTTTGTTGTTAGCGATTCAATTTTTTTTATATTTGCTTATATCTAGCTGTTTTTAAATGTTTTTAATCAATTAAAAATTAGTTACCAATAATTAATTATCTTCAGATAAGTCTGCATAAATTGACTCATAAGTCCAGAAATATAGAGCCAATTTTAGTATAGAAAAATCATATACTCTATTAAAATCATTCTGGCTCGTTATATAAATGGTTTTTATAAAAGAATATCCCAACTTTTCAGGTATACAAAAAGGAAACCAACGTACAGCCATTTTATTCATCAAAAATAACAATTAAAATTTTAAGTTTAGCACAGTTATAAGGGGTCAGTGTGAGCCCCTCCAAAAATGTGAAGGATATCGAAGAAATACAATAGCTCAACCCATGAATTATCCAGCATGCCTGGAGAAAAGCTTTGAAAAAATATAGATATGAATATATAATAATTCGTAATTTTTGTTCTGATGCTACATCAAACACTTGTTTGATGTAGCTCTTGCAGGCTCTCGGCGTTATGTCAAATAATGTTGAAATAGAATGTTATGAGTTATCTTATCATTTTGATATCGTCCATATTATTGGAGAGGTTTACAATGAACATTTATGACTATGTAGAATTGAAATTTTCAACTCTCTTTTTGATTTCCGACGAACAAAGAGTTGCATTTTGTTTTGTTTCTTTTTAACAGACTTGAAAAGCTGGATATTCATTTACAAACACCCTCTACATCTTATTAAAATAAAAGTAATTGTGGATATATATGTATACTCCATATCTATTCCTAAGCGACTGAGCAAATTTCTATCAAACATTGCACACTTTTTCCTTAGATCAAGAGAAGAATAACATCAATTTTTGAAAGAGCAAAAATTAATTCCATAATCAGAAATTAGCTAAAATGTCGTTATTTTCCTGCAGAGAGAAATTCACCAGAAATATTTAATACTATCCAAAAATTCACACTTTTATTTTTTTCAGTGATACCAAATTTCTTTCTGTGCAATTTTTTCTTTAATTTTTATTAAATATTTTTAATGCGGGTGATTTTGAAATATAATATTTACAGTAAGGTTCTAATGTATACCTTCATAATTTCAGTTTCATCTCAATTGAAGTTTTTTTTATTGTTTCAAAGTAGCAATTTAATATTGCTTAAAGAAATTGAAAGAAAGAATTGACGTATTCTTAATTCCAAGCAATTATAATTGATAAAGGGCCAAAGATATTCAAATACGTTTTATGGCATAATAAAATGATAGAGTGCATTATATTAATTTCTGAAAAATCAATTTCTACATAAAAAATATATATGAAAGTACTGAAATTCTGAGCAAGCCAAGCACATTAAGTAATTGTGTATATATATATATTATATATATATACACTGGAGCCATAAACCAAAAGTTCATTTTTAATCCTAGGAAAGCTGAAATCAGAGCACTTCTAATTGACCAGGTGAGCCCAAATTATAATTTTAGTTTTGGTTTCAGCTTTAAGATTGTATAATTTTTGACAAAAAAAAAAGTTCTTATTACATATTAGTGTACCTTCATTTTCTTTAGTTCTTTCCTTATAAAATAGTTGCAAATTATCCATAAAGCAGATGTTGCACTTTTCTACTCCACATATTTCCTTTTTCAATCTCTTTTTTGATTTTCTTGTTGTTGTCTTTTTTTATTTTTTAATCACTTAGATTTCATATTTGTGATAAAAACACTTAAAACTTACTACATATTTTCGATCCTTTTCCATTCATTTTATTCCTTTTAAAACATTCATTCAATAGAAAATAAATATTTCTCAGAAAGAAGGGTATAATCTTAAAACTCAATCTCAGACTACCCTTCTTAACATCAAAATCTGCTTTTTAAATATGAAGATATCAAAAATTATTATTTAAAACTGACTTCGAAAATGTATTCTTAAATGCATTTTGCAGCACTTCTCATTTCTGAACTTTAAAAAATCGTCACCGTATGTGACATAGTATATTCAACCCCACCAGATAGCCTACAGAATAATCGTGACGTCATTATTCCATGATTTTTTTTACCTCTTTTTTTACCAAACGAAGATGAGGTCAGCATATTATGCATCTTCCATAAGGATTTAATTTGTGAACTATAAAAGACAGGTAGTTTTCTTATTCTATTTTTCTTTTAATTATTTATGTTTGAAATTTTAATTGTTACAGCTAAAATCATTTAGCGAGTTGCCATCTACCATACAGTATTAATGCAAATTTAGTCCACCAGATGGCAGCACATGTAATAATTGTGACGTTATAATTCGATATTTTTTTCTTTCTGTTGCCAAGACAACAATGATACCAGAACATTGATGATCATCTACAATGATGTTTGATGATTTAATTTGTCATTTATAAAATATAGTTACGCTTCTTAATCCTTTTTCATGTTAATATTTATTTCGATTTATGCTACACATTCCCTAATTATTATCTGAATCTTTTAAGCGATTAAATTCTACGTTCTTCGATCTGGAGTATCACACTACAAATCCCTTTATTGAGTGGGACTGTATAATTTTATAATCAGTTCCATAATCACAAATTGCATGCAATAATAATCGACCGTCGTTAGCGAGAAGTCGTTCTCAGACATACAGGCAGAGGATAGCAGAAGAGACTTGGCTATTCCCTAATTATTATATTCGAATCCCTGTTTATTACGTTCATATTTCTCATTGTGGTGTAATACCTACAGTACAGCTCATGTTCCATTTCTACGCCTTATACAAACTGTTAATGAATGATGCATCGATTTACACAATGAAAACCATGGAAATTATGTATACAGGGAATGCAATTTCGGATATCTTAAGATTTTCTGTAACATATGAATATATATTAAAGAAGATGCTGTTTTATAATTAATTTTGTAAGAATATTAAAGCAGAATATATCGATCAGCTCTATAGAGCCGGAATAGGTAATTAGTATGTAGTAAAAAATGATATTTCATATATTTTTTTACAGAAAAAATATTTGTGTCAAGCCTTTACTGTTGATGTCGATTATTGGATATGTATTTTGATTATATTAGACTGGGGGTGATGATATTAAATATTCAAATATAAATGCTGATCCAGTTTTGAAATTTGGCGGGAAAAGCATGTATTACATTGGAATTTTCTGTCAACATATTTCATTAAATGAGAATTAAAAAATATCTACACATTTCAGTTTAGACCTTAATAATTAAGTTTTATACATAAACACACGAGCATAAACAACACATTTTCTACTTTTTACTATCATTAAGTTTATATCATATATAAACTTAATGATAGTAAAAAGTAGAAAATGTGTTGTTTATGCTCGTGTGTTTGGAATGATTCTTTAGTAATTGAGGAAGATTTAATTATCTGGTTTAGAATTGCAAGTCTCATTAAACTGATCATCAAGGGTATAAATATCTTTATATGTATTAATAATATTAAAGAAGTAGAATGTTACGGATGGATTTCTGCCAAATCAACAATATAAAACACAAAATTCGTCCTGAAAATGCGGTATTTCAAGCAAAACAAAAAAACATGCACAGTACAGAAGTTTAATACTCTGTAGTATAACGAATTACACATTGTAACTTACAACTCAATGTGTGCGTGTGCGTGTAAATGTGTACCTCGGATAGATTTTTAAAATTTAATCAAAAGTTTAAAACGTTAAAAATAAAGCACAATATTGCCGCATTGAAAAGAGGCTTAGTTTAGTTTAGTTATATTAACGTTCCGTTTGAAGCAACACTTGGGCTATTTTGGGACGTACCTCGTAATTTTGAACCTCGGTCGGATGACGAGGACGACACCTGAGCTGGCAACCCCCTCTCAACGCCATACCACACCAGCAGGAGGACGTTTCGTCAGGACGGATTTAACGTGCAACTGACCCCCTTACACGACGGTTCTTCGGTGGAATCGGGTCTCGAACCTGAAACCCTCCGGTTCCGAAGCCGAGACCTTACCACCAGGCCAGCGCGGCCCATTGAAAAGAGGCAGTCGACTCTCCATGGCCGGATGGTCATAGCACTGGTCTCTTAATCAAGAGATCGTAAGTTCGAATCCAACTAGAGACAATGCGATTCACAGTCTGTGTAAATATTTAATTCCCTGATTTTATGTTTTCCTTTATTTCATGTTCCAGAAGATTCCGGACATTTCTTTAGTTTATCAAACAAGTGTTCTGGACTTTTCATACTGTCTCCAGAAAAGTATTCTGGAACTTTCCCTGCTAGTATAAAAGCAGAAAATCAGTCAATCACTGTGTTCTGAGTTCAGAGTTGAGTTAATAAATTGGTTTAGCTCTACTTCTTGTGTGTGCCATCGAGTTCCACACTAGAGTACTACGTGACAATATAAGTACCCCAGATATCGACAACTCCAAAAAATTCTATTGCATATATCTGTTTTTTACACTGTTTTAAGATTCAAAAAATGTCTATTTAATAATATAACTTTTTTTCCGAATTTATAAAAATATTTTTCCTATAATTTTCATTATTTACATTATTTTAATGAATTTCAATCCGTTTTCATCTAATATATAAAAATCTCATGTCACGGTGTTTGTGTTCGAACTCCTCCGAAACGGCTCGATCGATTTTCATGAAATTTTTTATGTGCATTTGGTAGGTATGAGAATAGGTCGTAAAGTATATTTCATAACGCTAGGTAATTAGGGTGTTCCTATCTACGTTCACCGTACGCTGATAAGATCAACTCTTGCTTGAAATCATCGCCACTTTGGCGTAATGTTGAAAAAGTCCAGCTAAAAATAAACACGCGCGTCCAAATGCTACAAGATCCATCTGCTGACACATTCTCGGACCAATTCTTAGATATCGGCGATGGAAAAGTTGCTGTCTATGAAAATACTGGATGCATAAAATAGCACTAATTCTTGCACTATCGTTGATTCGCAAAATGCTCTCATTGACCGCATATTTCCCGATATACGCACATAATACATAAATCAATTGTGGCTGGCAGAAAGAGCCATTTTGGTAGCAAAAAATGTGGACGTCGACGATTTAAACTTCAAGATACAGCAGTTGTTGCCAGGTGGTATCATACAAATTGATCGATACAGTTTGCGATGCTAACGAAGCTGTAAATGATCCAACAGAGTTTTGACGATTTAAACTTCAAGATACAGCAGTTGTTGCCAGGTGGTATCATACAAATTGATCGATACAGTTTGCGATGCTAACGAAGCTGTAAATGATCCAACAGAGTTTTTGAACTCACTGGATTTGCCAGGCATGTAACAAACACCTTCTATGGCTGAAAGTTGGATCTCCGGTTATTTTACTTCGGAATTTGAACCCACCATGGCTGTGCAATGATGCGCGTTTAAAAAATTTATGAAAAACTTTATCGAAGTCATCATTTTGAATGGTAAATTCCGAGCCGAAAATGTTTTACTGCCACAAATTCCAATGATTCTCACAGACGAGCCAATCGAATTCAAACGCGTTGAATTTCCTATTAGATTCGCATCAACAAGTCGCAAGGCCAAACGATGTCTGTTTGCGGCTTAGATTTGGGCCCACCATGTTTTTCACAGGTGGAATGTTCTCGCATGGGCAAACTATCGAGCTTATTTGTGTTGGCTGAAGACAGACTGAGAAAAAATATCGTACACTCAATTGCTCTTCGAAATGAATATTGATTTTCTTTATTTTATTTTTATACCTTAGGACAAAAAATATATTACTTTTTTCACTTTACGTTTAACTTTTAAGAGATCAAACAATATTTATGTTCGTTATGTTAATGAAATACATTGTATTGAGAAAATAAATGGTTGGTGTTTTTTTTTTTTTTTTTTTTATCAACGATCATCGACTACAGTGCTCCATTCCTCTTTCTGTCATAGATCCCATCCCCGCACACTTATAATGTATTCGTTAACAACCAAAATATTCAATAGAAATAATTTATAAGGCAGAACATTGTTTGCCAGGTCAGATAGTTATTTTATATAATATTTAATAGTGTGAGATTCTTCCACTATTAGAGGCCAAGATCGAAAGCATTTGCTTATTATATGACAGTTCGCATAAGGAATAAAAATTATTTATATTATTACGAAGACAATCTGTATTTCAAAGATACACTCCCTAGAAAATTGAAGTTTAATGCCATTAAATTATACTACGTAATGAACTCATTTCTTTGAGATATGGTTCTTATGCCAATTAGTAGAAATGGTGTAAGGCTATTAAATTCATACGATTTAAGTATATACAATAATTTCGTGTTAAAAAATTGATACCATCATGATCATCAAATTATGTGCAAAATATTTATTTAAACTAAAATAGAATCAATATTCCAATTGGTCACCCAAATAGTTAGTGATTAATATTGTGAAAAATAATGTGTTTATGCAAGAAATCTATACTTATAATAAATCTAAATGTGTGTGTGTGTGTGTGTGTGTGTGTGTGTGTGTGTGTGTGTGTGTGTGTGTGTGTGTGTATGTGTGTGTTAGCGCTCTACAGGCCAGACCATTCAACCCGCAGCTACCAAATTTGGCATGTATATACCTTGGAGTCTGGGAATGTGCACCTGGGGGTTATTTTGTCGAATTTTTAATTAGAATTTTATTTATTTAAAAATTAAGCGAAATTTTGGCATGTTTCTGCTATAACTTCCGAAAATGTTACCGCACAAAAAAGATTTTTATATGAAGTTAAAGATCAAAGATTTATCTTTAATCGCTACCAATGTTTTAACCTTAAAATTAAATTTCTATTTTTAATGAATTTTTAAATAAATATTTCAACTATATTTTTCAAAAAAAAATGTTCGTTCAAAATAAAAATAAAATTTAAGCTGCACGAGCACGTTTCGCATTCATGGGAAAAAATTAGCTTTTCTCAAAGTGTTGCCATCACATTGATTAAAGCTCCAACTAAAAATAAATTAAATCTTTTTGGAAATGAAATCTGCAAAAATATAATTTTCGGCACGTCTTTGTAGGAAATGAAACCAATAAGAAATATTTTTTCTAAAAAATAAATTTAAGAAAAATTATTTTATGATCTTTTACACTCTCTACATTATTAATCCAATAAATATGTTTTATTTTAAGGCAAGTTTTGTTAAATATGAACAGGGTATCCATTCAAATCAGGGCCACGCAGCTAATTTGTAAACCTTTAGTAAAACACAGATCTGCTAAAATGATTATATTTTATGAAACTTGACTCAATAAATGCTCTACAAATAACGAATTTTTGATTTTACATAAAACTTCTGCTGAGGAAATCAGGATTAACAAAATGTTCTTGAAACACTAATATTTTAAATAAAAAGAGTTAATTTCCAATCAACTAAATCAATCATTTAAACTGACTGATTTATGAAAATTTGAATATCACTATTCAATAAAAAAAGGATAATTTTAGATTTTACAACGATCGTTTCAAAGAAAATACGCCAATCAAGATTAATTGGCCTAATATTATGAAAATGTTGCGTTTTTCTAAATTTTTAACATTCAAAACTTCATAAATAAGTCTTAGTTGATCGTGGAAAATAGAAACATTCATTCATTTATTTAAAATTTGGTTTGTCCAGAATATTTCTCAGAATATAATACCTTACTGCTTTAAATTTAGACTTCATAATTTTTGAAATATATTTATAGGCTGGAATAAAATATAATTATTGATTTCATTTCAATCCTTTTGAAAGCAAAACTAAAAAATCAATTTTATGCTGAATCTGAGAAATTTTTGTTGAATTATTGTTTGAGATATTACATAAATTATGAAAAATATTTTGTAGTTCACATAGGACTTAAATACCGAGCAATTCTGTTTGCAATACTCATATTCAGTAATAATAATAATAAATAAAAATAAAGATGATAAATAAAATAAAACGAAGGTTTTATTAAAAAATATCTTTATATTAATTGCAATTTCATCATTTCCGCTTTAAATTAAAGTTGAAGTTTTACCGGAAATGACAACAAATTAGCAAAATATATATAGTAAATTGAACAAAACGATCTTAACAACAGTATAAGTTTGGTATGACTATCAAAATTTGAAGATTAAAAATGTTTCGTTTGAGAATCTATTAAGAGACCAGTTACTTAAAATATTTAATTGAAAATTATAAAGAGCGGTAATACTGGCGAACCGGCTGGTCGCCAAAGGCGGCTAGTATGTAATAATTCTATAATCACCATACATGACGAGATGCTGTAAAATTTTCGTAGTCTATGAAGTAATTTATGAAACATTTTTAAAAAATTTCGAAAATCTTAATTTGCTACATAATAATATTTTTAATATAAATGTACAATGAAAGGTGCTAAAATAATGCTTGGCGTTTCTTTTTTTATGCTTACACTCTTATATGAAAGACAAAAAAATCAGTATAAAGCTAGAGAAAAATGTTTATTACTTTAAAAAAATACTGTGAACATTAGAAGCAACTTCTTTGAGAGGAATTGTTCATTATATATCCTTAGTCAGCAATTTAATATAAATTTTCATTTCATTAAACTTAAGCAATGAAAAAGTGAAAAAAATTTCATTAATTTTTCGTCTAGTCGGCGCTTTTCAAAATACGGTCATGTGATTTTAGAAGAAACATTATCACAATATTATGTAAGATATTAAATTGAGAACTTACCTTGAACGATTTGTTTTTATTGCTCTGGATAGTTAGAAAATAGTTAAATTAATGAAATGAATTTACTTTGGATATAATGTTGTTAACTTATAAGAAGTTTTTTTGCTTTAGTTCTGACTTTTTTTTTACCTTTTTATGTCTGAAATGTAGAGAAAATATTGTAATCATCAAACGCGAGATTTTGATTAATCTCCATTTAACCTAATCACTCCAAAGCGAGAGCGTCGTTAGTAATAACACGTTTCTATACATTTCGCTCATTTGAAACACAAGCTAGTCTGTCAGGATACAATTGGTGCGGTCAGTTGGACAGGATCAGTAGTGAAAAGGTTAATCCATTAACAACGTCTGTTTTATTTCTGTTCATTTTGATAACAACATTTGTTTCAGAAATATGTTTCAAAATATCACAACAGAGAGCTCAAAGAAAATTAGATATTCATGAACTATCCATCATTTCAGTATCGAGATATTATGTCTATGAGAAATTTCAGATTAGATTATAAGTGTATAAAAAAGATATTCCTATAAAAAGAATGTTCCAAAATTAAAGCACAATTTGAATTTTCTACCATTTGTGCAGTGAAATGTTGGTAGCCCTATTTAAAAAAACATTTGACAGCTGATAGTTTAAGGTTAGTAAAAACTGAGTGCTAGATACAATATAGAGCAACGGGTTAACGCAGATTTGAATTAAATAAAAGTACACAGTTTTTTTTTCCTTTAAGTTGCTATACTTTTATTGAATCGTAAAGTAAACTAAATAGTGTTATGTATAGAAATCACAGAAGTCAAATGGCCTCCACGGCTTTGTTGTAACATACGCACTCTTTTGTCGAAATTTTCCATGATCCTTTTCCAAAAATGTGGCTGAATTTCGTTGATGCAGAGTTGAATTTCCTCCGTCAATACGAGTGTGCTTATGGGCTTCTTGACGTAAATCTTTACCTTCAAATAATACAATAAAAATAAATTCAGTGGTGTTAAATCTCATGATTTAGAAGGAAAACTCTCAAATTTTCGAACTGTGGCAGCCAGACTTTCATTATTTTTGAAATATTGTTGAACAATGAAAACATGTTTTCTATCATGTAATGCTCCATTTTTACTACCTCTAAACTATCAGCTGTCAAATGGATTTTTTTAACAGGATTGCCGACACTTTACTACACGAATGGTGGCAAATTCAAATTTTGTTGTTAATTTTGGGACACCCTTTATAAACCCCATTCGAGTGGAACAGTTGTGAGATTAATATGGAATGACACTTTAACTAGTTGAACTTTGTCCCTTAAGCTGATTCCATTGCATCTGAGGAAATCAGAATTCTTTATGATATGTCATACAGGGTTAACAAGTGTGGTTTTTTTTGTGTGTTATTTTATGTCAGTCTCAAAAATAACAGAACCCATTAGAAATATACGTATTCTTCCCTTCAAAATACTCACACAAAATGGTAACAACCCATATAAAATCACCTAAACTTACAAAACTATATTTCTAAGAAATAAAATCTAAACGAAAATAATTAATCGATATAAAGGAAGTTGCTAATTACTTGTAATTTTCATTTTCAAATATTCATTCCTGTCAATTCAAGATAACAAATAATAAAAAACAAATGTTTCCCGCGCTCTCTTTCAGATTCAAATCAAAGTTACTCTGTTCAAGAAATGATTCAAAAAACAATCCCTCTTTCAGATTCAAATCAAAGTTACTCTGTTGAAGAAATGATTCAAAAAACAATCCCTTTAATTGAATCTCTTGATGGAATTCTCAAAAGATTTGGTAAAAGGACAAAAAGCAGTGCCTGAAAAGGAAGATTAATTGGAGAATTGTACGGCAATAGCTAATTCTTTTAACAAACTACTTCTCCCTCGGTTTCAGAAGCTAATTACAAATTAAGAATCAGTGCAGCAAGATTATATTAGCTTCATTATATCTTACTCTGCAGTCTCTCTTATTTTTTTTTTCATAAAAGGATAAATGGTAAATTTACTTAAGCTTGACATTTTCCAGGGGACGTAGTTAATAATTAGATAGCTACCCCTTTTCGTTTGGGTTTTAATTTTTTTCTGGACTTTGAATAATTGAGATGTATTCGCATTCTTTTAGTTGAGAGTTAAAAATATGTATATCGGTATAGGAATTTCTTTTTTTAGAAACTTGATCAAATCTCATATCTATAAAGCATTTCTGTTGTATAAATTTTATATAATTATATCCAATTATTCGGCAACCCTGCAATTTAAACTCTGATTAAAATTTTATACTTTCAGAATTATCATTTGGATTCTAAAAAAAGTAATTAAAGTTAAATTATTTGATTATTGGTTAAATTATTATTTAATATTGAATAATTTTTACACTATGAAATATATAGAAAAAAAATAGAAGAAAGGAGAAAAAAGAGGTTGAAAAAAAAAAGAAAGGAAAAAGGAAAAAATTTAATAGAAAGTAATTAAATAAATGTAAAATAAGAAAAACAAAACTAAGGAGATTTCAAAGTTTGAAAAGAATAGATAAATAAATGTAAAGAAATAAAAATAGCATCAATGAATGGCTATTTTTTTATATTAAAAGGTAAAAAAGTTTTTGTGCAATAATATCCTTCAAATTATTTGGTAAAACATGAAAAATTGGGTTAATTTTGAATTTATTAAAAAAATATTATTTAATGATTCTTTAAAACCCTATTTTAGAGAGTACTTTTTATCCAAAATAACTGTCTGTTAGATTTGGTAGCTTTCAATACAAAACAGAGCTCTGTCGAGTGTTGCATTTGATCGAATTTTGTATCATTTAATGTAAAGCCAAAATGTCAGCTCAAAAACATCATAATATTTAAAGTAAATTCCATCTTCTAGAGTAATTCATTCACCAAGAATTACTTTTCGTTTCAGTATCCTGAGACGACCATTTTTCGACGATTCTATCTCACTAAGGGGGGGGGGGGACTAGGAAGGATGAGCGCATTTCTGTATTCACCGCCATTTTTTGACCTTGATTCTCCCCCTATTAGATGTTTTTACATTCTTCATAAGTATGTGACTATCATGTCGTTTCAGAAATTATTTTATTTTCATTTAGTCTGCGTGTAATCCGATATTACTTTATTGTCCCCTTTCATCTTTCCTCTCACCCCTCTATTGACGAATGAAACCATCCTAACGCATGAGCAAAAGCGCGGAGGGTTTTAGATTCCATTGGCAAGCGATAGTGTATTTATATCTTAGAAATTATACATTTTGTTTCTCTTGTGATGTCAAGAAGAAGCGCTACCTCATTTGTTTTCATTGTAGCACGACTTTTCTTATAAAAAAATTTCTTCCCAAGTGACCAAAATCATATGAGCGAATTTACAAGAAGGCTTGGATTTTTTCCTTCGTCAACTGTGGCCTGTGGTGGAAGATACGAGGAGGAAATCGTCTTACCTAATATTATTGTCTGGGCTTTAGTATTAAATCATATTCAATTGAGACCTATTGCCCCACAAACACACTTTGTGAGTGAATTTGGTATAGGCTAAACCTGTTATCAAAAAAAAATGCTCTTTTTTAGGTGGGGAATGAATTTTTGCGTTTGAATAATGGCTCACTAATCTACAAGTTACGACCCCCATTTAAAAATAACGAGTATCACTTAAAAAAATCTCACGAAATTCCAATATAAGATGCAAATATAAAAAAAGGACTCAATGAATGTTTAATGGCGACTCTAATTCTGTTTAGTTATATTATATATTAAACATGCATACCTACGCATATTATGTACAAGAAAGAAACGATGAGATATGTCAGTCTACATCACAAGAGCAGAAGAGACCAAAACTTTTCCCTTCGGTTGAGATTCGATTTGAATGAGATTTGATTTTGATAGGGATTTCTTTGACACGTGTAGTCTTAGGAAAGGGAAATTTGGGTATCTTTAAATGAATGTGGTAAACATTAAGGATTTTATTCCTTTATTCGGAACGTGAGAAAATGCTGAAGTGAGCTGTATTGTTGAGCACGTGTTGAATTAAATAAATGAAAAATGAGAATGGGATTAGGAAATAAGAGAACAGTTAAGAATGAAGTTAAAATGTGCTAAATTAAGATAAAAATTAGGAAATCAATTAGAATTAAAATTAGATTCAGAGATATCATTGTATGTATATATATATATGTTCATATCTTGATAAATTTATGAACCAAGGACTTAAATTGAAGATGAGTAACACATTCTGTATGATTAAAGCAGCTTCAAATATTTCAGGACTAAAGCGCCTACAACATGCGTTAAAGTGAAGTTCGACATAGGTCCAAAGATTTATGCGAAATTTCCACCTTCCTTTCGTTAAAAAATTCTCAACTTTTTTCATCACAGTAGCTTACCAGTAAAAATTTAGAGAATAGTAATTTTCTTAGAACTCTTAAAGGCAATTAAAAAAAATACATTTTATATACTCTTTTGTGTGTAAATCTTTTAGTTTAGTTTAGTTATATTAACGTCCCGTTTGAAGCAACACTTGGGCTATTTGGGGACGGACCTCGTAATTTTGAACCGCGGTCAGATGACGAGGACGACACCTGAGCTGGCACCTCCCTCTCCACACCACACCACACCACACCAGCGGGAGGATGTTTGGTCAGGACGGATTTAACGTGCAACTGACCCCCTTACACGACGGTTCTTTGGTGGAATCGGGTCTCGAACCTGAAACCCTCCGGTTCCGAAGCCGAGACCTTACCACCAAGCCACCGCGGCCCCATGTAAATCTTTTAAGAATGCGAATAGGGAAAGGGGAAGATAATTTCTCGTTTCCTTGAAATGGGACTTAGACAATTTAATATTCTGAGGATAGTGATAATCAAACTCTCAGGAATCAGAGGATTGAACTACGCGTGCAAAACATAAGGAAAAGGGCCGACTTATTTCCAGTTCATGGGTTTTCAAGTTATCCTATAGGGCTATCAATTAAAACTGGTTCAAATTTGTTTTATTCCAAGAAACAATTCTAATAGCTGTCCAATCATAATAAATAATCCATTAATAGATTACGTATTGATCTCAAGTTTTTAAATAATCCTGAAAATAAGCATAATCCTAAGAACAAATCTATAGCCACTTTTCTTTCATTCATTTTCCTCAAAAGGACATCTCTTAATACACTAGGCCACTAAAGATTTTCTATCATACAAACAGAGCAGATATAAGAAAATCCCTTCCAAGTAGATAAAAATTCATTCTGAAATCTTTTTGATCCTTTCCATTATCCCAACAAATTATTTCATTGTGTCAAAATCTCAGAAAACACTTTCCTCTTTGCAATTTTCATATGAGATCAAGCAAATTGAAAAATTACTTTCAAAACTGTGGTTCTGTCATTACCACTACCACCACCACCACCACCACCACCTTATCATCAAAGCCTTATTGACGCAATTATCAGAATGAATCCAACGGCGGCCTGATATCTAACTTAGTTTTCTTTTGATGTCCTCGGAGGGCCCTCATTAGAGGACCTCAGAGATCTCCACTCTGCGCTTCGTGACATTTGTTACTTTATTATTTTCATCAATATAGCTGTGACATTCTTTGCCTGATTTTTCCAGAAATTCATGCGCTAGCGTTTAGTACTTTTATCATATATGAATAATACCTTTCTTTTCATCGGAAAAAATTTAAAAAATTAATTTTAAACACAATTTGTAACAACTGTTTTTTGTTATTGTTGGGAGGGAATTCAGATCCATCTCAGTCTTACATGAAATGTTATTCTCGTGTTGTTTTCCTAGTTTTAACTATGTGAAAAAATAAATGCTTTACTTGGATATTAATTCCAAGGCAGAATTTCCATTCACATTTTATTTAACGTAATAATTTAAGCTACAATTTTTAGATAAATTACGTGATATATAAATCGTTTGGCAAAGAATACTGTGGTTGATATAATCAAAACAGATGAACTAAGCGTAAACTTTTATCATCCTACGATACTTGAACTAGACACTGAAAATTCTTTATCATTTTGCATCCAGTAAAAAATTAAACCATCAAACATGAGAAGATGCAGCTGGATATAAGAATAATCTGTCTTGAAGATAATCTAAACATATGAAGATGAATGATTGTTTATATGTCTAACATACATGAAATGCATTTTTAACTATTTAGGTGAAATTTGGTACTCAAGCTGTTCCAAATAAGAAAGAGGCACTGTTAATTTACGAAATTCCAAATGGTATTTATAATTTAATTAAAAATTAAACAGTGTAGAACCTCTTTTTTCCCTTGAGCAGAGAGCGCCCCTTGTGGCGTCTTACAGAAGACAAGCAGTTGAACGGGAGACCTGCATCCTGAGGTCGACTTTTTCCCTATGCCCAACACTTGCGCTAACGCCGAATGCCTTCTGTTGGAAAGGTGGAATCCCTCCACCATATTGTTTTCTTTTACCTAATTGTCTATGTGTGTTTGTAAATTTTGTAGTGTAGCTGTGTTTGTGTAGATTAAAAATATTATATTTAAAACCGGGCAGTTCATTATAAAATCACAACACACCCGCTATAACAGGTATTTTGGAGCTTTTTTATTACATATTTGGAAAAATATTATTTTACAAGCATTTTTTACCTTTACCCAACCCCCATCCCCAGGAATATAATTTAATGATACCAATTTTATTCCAGTACAATACTTTCTCATTTTTACTATCTCCTATACGTAGTATAAAGAAAGTATATTAATCTTCAAAAAATTCGAACTCGAGATTTTGACGAATCTCCACATTTTAAACCTTCCTGAGTTCGACAAACACATTTTTGGAAAATGTCCGTCTGTCTGGTTATGACAAGGATAACTCAAAAATGCTTTGAGTGATTAAAATGTGGTATTCAGTTTTTACACCAAACTTGCAGATTTCTATCCAATATGAGTAAAAATCTATTCAGAGAAAGTGCGTCTGTCCATCTGTTCGAATATAATTTAACACGATAACTACAAAAGCAAGAAAGCTAGAGAGATGAAATGTAATACACAGATATAGCATCTATACTGTAGATACTTGTCAAACTTTCAATCAAAACCAACAACGGGTCAAATGTCTGTCTATATGTAATATTGCAAATATGCAAATGCAATAAAGTTAATATGTGATTTTGTATTTCCAAGTGTAGTTCTTTCTCAAGGAGTTGTTAAAATAGGCTGGAAAAAATGCACCTAAAAAAGAAATTTGATTTCCATATATTAATGCATACTTAGAATGAATTGCTAAAAGACCAGTCAAGGATCGCAGTAAAAATGCTAAATTCTTGCCAAAGGTTCATATTTCGTAACTATTGAGCGCTAATGCTATGCAAGGCCCTTCTCCAGCATTATAAATTTGTTACAGAGTATGCGAATAAGTTTTCGAGACCACTACCACTGGTTTAAAATATTTTTTAAATTTAATTTGATAGAATTATTTGTTGCAAAGTTATTGTAGTAATAATGAAATTCAAATTTATTTCATTATTTTCTCAAAACATTCAATCTCGCGCTTTTACCAGTGTTAAGATTAAGATGAAAAAATTAACTTCTTTGGCTATAGACTCTGAAAGTAAGATTTTTCTATCCACCTTTATTTTTCAATTAACCCACAAAGTAGTTTGCATTCAACTGATTCCATTTGATTTACAACCTACAGTTTTATCACATAAAGAGAGGAATTTTTAAGTTCTCATTAATAGTTTAACAGTCAGAAGTCATATTTTATATTTTCATGCTGATTGCCTAAAGGCTGCTTGTTGTATATATGTTAAAATCCTTTCAAAAGGGAGTAAAATAGCACTGACTTCATGCTATCATCTATAAATATTCCTGCTCAAAGAATAAGATTATAAATTAGTAATTTGAAAATGTTGTTGTTGTTGTTATTTCTTATGGCACTTGCCATGGACAAGCCCGCTGTTCGAAGACAGCCGATTTAAGCCTGAGAGGGAGTTTCTTCGCTCTTGTTTCAAAAGTAGCGCCATCTAGGGCCAAGAGAACGACTTTAGCTACACACACGTCACAACCCTTTTTACGGGGTGGACTTCATTCACGCATTTCATTCACTCATCCACAGATCGTAATTTAGACCTAAATCAGAGAACGATCACCCCTGATCCAGTACCCCCAGTGGTATTACTCTCGACATGGAGGGCTTTGTGACCACGACAGATTTTACGCGCGTCAGCCACCAAGCACGCGGGGAATCTTCGGCCGGCGGGGTTCGAACTCGCAACCAAATGGACGCGAACCAACGTTCTACCAACCAGGCTATCCCGGCCTATTTGAAAATGTAAAACCTATTATCATGTGTTCGATTAATTTATAAGCTTATTCTTCCACAAACTAATTGGGAGAATCGCCAGTCACCTTTCTTTTACATTTAAATGAGATAGAACCTTCTTTTAGGTATTTTTTTATAAAACTCTATATTACCTGAATATATTAAGGGAATAAGAACTTTTCCGTATATTTAAATGAGATAGTAGTTTCTTTTGGGTACTCTTTAGAAAATCTATATTATCCTGAATATGCGAAAGGAAGTAAAAAATGGGGAGCAGGGTGAAAAACCTTCCAAGGTCAGATCAAGTTCAAAAGGATGGGTCATCTTCCCCTCCACCCAATTGACTTCTGCGAGTTATAATTCACTATATGTAATTTTGCATTTCGGGGAATAAAGAAAAAAAAATGTATTATGTAATTCATTCGCTATCCATTCGATAGATTAGTTCTAAATTTTAATACAAATACATAATTTTGTACTCAAAATGGAATACCAAATTTCATTCATCTTCGCTGTTGCAGTTTGGTTTATCGCATTTATATACACGGAGGTGACAGAAGTCATGGTATAACTCCTAATAACATATCGGACTTAATTTTGCCCGGCGACGTGCAACAAATCTACATGGTATAGCTCAACAAGTATTTGGAAGTCTCCAGCAGAAATATTGAGCCATGTTGCCGCTACAGACGCCCATAATTGCGAAAGTGTTGCAGGCGCAGGATTTTGAGAGCGAACTGATTTCTCGAATATATCATATAACTGCTTCAAAGGATTCACGTCGTGGCCAGATTATACGCTACAACTGTTCAGAAGGTTCTTAAAATCAATCGCGAACAGTTATGCTCAATGGCATTGCACACTAACTTGTACAAAAACTTCTACCGTTTTTTGGATACATGAAGTTCATGAATGGCTGTAAATAATCTCCAAGTAGTTGAACATAACTATTTCCAGTCAATAATCGATTCAGTGGGATCAGAGAATCCAGGCTATTCCATGCAAAAACAACCCACATCATTAAGAAGCCACCACCAGCTTGCCTAGTCCCTCGTTGACATTTTTGGTCCATGACTTCGAGGAGTCTGCGCCACCCTGGAACTCTACTATTAGCTCTTACCAACTTAAAACGTGACTCAATTGACCAAGCGCCACGATTTTTCAGATGTCTAAGGTCCAACTGATATGGTCATGAACCGAGAAGAGGCACTGAAGGAGATGTCGTGATATTAGTAAAAGCATTCGAGTCGATCTTCTGCTAACATAGCCCATTAAAGCGAAATTTCGCCACATTGTCCTAACTGAAAGGTCTGTCGTACATCCTACATTGATTCTCATGGTTATTTCATGTAACGTTGCAGACAATGTAAATAAATTACTGTTGCTTTTCTTGATCACACAATAATTTATTTGATAGTGAAGATTGTGATCTGGGTGAAATGATTTGAAGACACATGCTGTCTTTTATATGGCTTATTAGTAACATCAACGACAAAAGACACATGATTACGCCAAAGTGTAGTAGGCCTAGAGAACTACACATAAAATTTCTCGGGAGAGAGAGAGAGAGACCTGAGATCACACTGCCCCTAATACGGAGTCAAGTTCGCTTCTACTGGAAAACAAATATACTAAACAACAGGAATACCACGTGACACATGATTGGCAGCTAGCTCTGCCCAGGAAGATCACGTGGCTAACTGAATTCTCAACAGACAATTCTATACACGAGTGGCTGTTCTCGGTCATTAAATGTAGACGAACGATCACTACGTTGTTCATGGTAGGGGGTTATTCCTGAAAATAGATATTATGGACACACTCATGACACTGTACGTTTCGGAATGTGGAATTCTCTTAACGATTTTCAAAATGCAATTTCCCATCCTTCTAGCTCCAACTATCATTCCGCGTTTAAAGTCTGTTAATTCTTGTCAATGGGTCGTAATGACTTCATAAACCTTTTCACATGAAACACTTGAATACAAATGAAAGTCCTGCACCGTTTACACATTTTGTACACAATACAACTGCTATCAGTATATTTGCGCGTTGTTATCCCATGTCTTTTGTCGCCTCAGAGTATACACGATTAAATAGGCAGATGATTGGTCACTTCCTTTAAAGAATTTGGTCTAAAATGTAATACGCATCTGCATTTTGGATGATAAATTACATACCAAGTTTCATTTATCTATTTCTCACTTTTGAACTATCTTGTTCATATATAAACCAGCAGACAGATAAATATTCAACTCCACAAATTTTGTTTTAAGATTGAAAGAAAATTCAAAAACTTTATATAAAGACCTCATACCGAATGTCATGTCTCTAGTCCAATATTTTTTCTGTTATCGTGTTTATATAAAGATTCTCAAATAAAATTGTCTTCAAGACTCAAGGAGGCTTGAAACTTAAACAATCATGAAACCCACAAAATTGACTTTAATAACGATCACTTTACGTAGGACAAAGTAAAAAAGGAAGAATCAATGTAAAGATCCCAAAAGATATAAAACCAAATTTCAAAAAAATACGGAAATGTATATGAAAAGAAATGATGAATAAAAAGAAAATTACTAATTACTAGAAATTCTCATTTTCAAATTTTCATTCCTGTCAATTCAAAATCACAAATAAATAGAAACAAATATCTTCGGTGCTCGCTTTATCCATCCTAAGAAATGATGAAAAAACATATTTCTTAATTGAATCTCTTGTTGAAACTTCCAAAAGAATTGGTAAAAGGATAAATAATCTTCCGAAGCGGAAGATTAATTTGAGAATTGTACAGCAACAGTGAATTCTTTAAGAAAACTCCTCCTCCCTTGGTTCCAGTAGCTAATTAGAAATTAAGAATCAGTGCAGCAAGATAATATTTGCTTTATCATGTCTTCCTCTTCAGTCTCTTTCATTTTTTTTCCATAAAAAGATAAATGATAAATTTACTTAAGCTGGAAATTTTCCAGGGAACGTAGTTGATAATTAGATAGCTACCGCTTTCAATTTGGGTTTTTATTTTTATCTAGATTTTGAATATCTCCGATGTACCAATGTTATGTTTTAGTTGAGAGTTAAAAATATGCATGTTGATATAAAAAAATATAAAAACTATGAAATATTTTTTATAAAGCTTTCATATAGTTATATGTAATTATTCGTCAAAACTGAAATTTATATTCTGATTAAAATTTTATATTCGCCTCGTTAGAAAGATGATCTTTTGATTTCATAGAAAAAGTCACAAAAGTTTATTTATACATACTGTCAGAGGATTGATAGCAATAACGAATAATTGTTATAAATTCAGTCATAAAATGTATTAATATAATTGAAATTCTATATTTATACAAACTTTTTTTTAGTTTTTTGTAAATGAAGTATGCAAAAAAAAATCACTGTTATCGTCAAGAAATTCGCCTTCGGTATTTTGAAAAAGCTTCATGTTTCAGACCTGAAGGTTCAGAAAGGTTTTTTTCCGGGGGTGGGGAGCAAATTTTTCAAAATATGTGTATCAGTCGTTTGGTCCTGTGAGAAATTATTTAAAAATCTTTGGAGATGGATGAATAAATTTTGATATCTGTTCACGACAAATTTGTATAATTCTAAATTCTGAACTAAATCTAATAACAGGAAATCTTTTTGTCCAGTTCTCTGAGTACAAGTGAACAAAAAAATTACAAAATGTAAAAAATTGGAAGAATTTAATTTTGCGCGATTTTGCATCTAA
>JAPMOR010071782.1:36731-68224 GCA_026543865.1 Argiope aurantia
TTGCGCGATTTTGCATCTAAAGTAGGCACTGATATCTGATTTGGAATCAAATCCTTTGAAGTGAGTTTTCCTGTGCTTGTGCATTAATGATAACGCAATGATTTGAATGAATGAAATTTGGTATCTGATTTTGCTACAAAAATTATATTCTGTATCACATTTTAGTTTCAATCTTTAGAAATAAAGACATCCAAAATAAATACTGAGATGTGTGTGTGCGTTAACGTATGAGTCTCTCTCTCTCTCTCTCTCTCTCTCTCTCTCTGCATCTCTGTGTGCGTGTGCCTGCGTACGAGTGTGTACGCATGCATATTTGTGTTTCTGCTTGTGTGCGTACGTATCGAATATAGTGTGTCTATAAGGTACACCGTATTATCTGCAAATAATAATATTCGCGCAAATAATACCTTGAAAAGTTGAAATATTTTCTGAAATTAAAATTTCGATTAATTTATATTTAAGCTGAACTTTTTCCCACAATTACGTCCTAAAATATTATTGCAAAAAATAAATTTTACATCGTTTTAGAATTTAAAAAAATGCCTTTTTTGTGATTATACAAATTTTTGTCGGCAGACTTTTAAAAATATTGATTTTTTCCTAAGTTTCCAATAATACATTACATTGTTGCCCTTAAATTCAACCCATTCGCATTGTTTCATGAATTATTTAATGGCGAGGTTTTTTCTTCGATTATTGAAAAAAATTTTTAAAAAAATTGTTTTTTTGTTAATTTTGTATAGTTTTCATGATGACAAACCAATGAAATGGTCTTTTTAAACTTTCTCACACACTCTCTAATAAAAATATTAGGCACTCTTCGTGCAAAAAATCGTGATCCTGTAAGGTTAAGAATACCTCACTTGGCGTAGGCGAATAATAATTACAAAGATAGATTTTTGGCTTGAATTTAGCTCTCTTACTGAATCTATCATGAGATCCTTGGCGAGGTGTTTGGTTTTTAATCCTTGGCATGTAGCTATAGGTACCAGGAAATCTAATTTGTGTTTTAGACACATTCTTTCTAACCCATTGCATTTACACAGAGCTGCAACTGTTGCTAAGAAATAATAGATCAAATTTCATACATTTAAGCCAATGAGTTTAAATTATCGCGTTTAAATAGTTGTGAAAATACATACCGACAGAAAATAAACTCCTTGACGGATTTTTTTTAAAATTTGATGGTTATCTAAAATTTAAATATTAAGTTGTTATAAATTTCATCCACTTAGCTCCATTCATTTCGTAGTTATAATATTAGTTTGGAGAATCGGACAAACAGACTTCCTCTGAATAAATTTTGTTCAAAATTTGAAAAATTTAGTGTTAAGACCATATACTAAATTTCTGAAGTTTGGCTTACACAGTTTTTAGCTATCTTTGTCACACGAATGTAGACAAACGAACACACATAATGCCACCACAAATATGTTTTCTGAACTCGGGGAATTTTGAAACGTGAAGATTCCACAAAATCTCACATTTCAATTTTTGATGATTACAATACTTTCTCCATATTTCGTGCATTCGAAAATAAATATGCAAAGTGACAATTTCGCTGAATTTTGTAGATAAATGAACCACACAATTATGTTTTTGCTTTGCAGTCATTAGAGTATTTTTCATTAGAAAGGTTCATGTACATATTGAAGATACTGTATGTAAGACAATTAAAATAACTTTACATTGACCGATTAACCGGCAAATTTTTTAAAGTTTTGGCTGGATAAGTTATATATATAATATTTTTCAAATCCTGTCGGCTAAATAATATGTAACATTATTTTGGTTGGCGCAGAATGCAGGTTGGAAGACATATACGAGTCGCTGTATTTTTAATTTCGTTTTATTCTCTTATGAGAGACGAGCATGATTATTTACAAGAAAAAGCAGCTCGGCACAAAAGCAGAAGTAAAGAAAGGAAGAAGGGACGAAACAAATGATCACTATTCTTATATAAGATGGGATTTCCGGCCACGCGCCAATTCAATACACGTGGTGACCTTTGATACCTTTTCAAGGGCACCAAAGGTATCACTTTCTCTTGACACGTAGTACTGATGGCGCATTATTTTTACAGAGGAATTAATTAAACCGAAAGTGGAACTGGATCACGAAATAAGAGAATACTTTTAGAATGAGGTTACTATGAGCAAAATTAAGATAAAATCTTGGAAATTAATTAAATTGAAATTAGAATTAAGATATCATTACACACACACACATATTATATATATATATATATAAACTGTGTAAAAATATAATTATATTCAAACTATGTTTTATTGAAAATATTTTTCAAAAAGGATATCTTTATAAAATGATCAATAAAGACATCTAAGCGATTTAACTAAAATTAATTATAACCAATATCCCAGATTACAAGTGGATCTCTAAAGGTTACTATTGCGTCATAAATGCGTAATCTTAAAAAAACATTTTTAAATCTTATTGACAAATAATATTTTTAATTAATTCAAAACCAAATTAAAAACTTGAAATAACCTATCCCGTAAAGCGCTTCGAATGACATTTTGTATAACAATATAAATAGAAAATATAAAATGCTGTATACATTATCATTTTAATAATAAATTAAGGGAATAAAAACTGTAGAATCCAGGGCTCTATGTTTAATAATAAATTTTGCTTAAGCCAATTTATTTGCCATTCGATTACAACATTAAAAGACATTAGTCCAATAAAAGCATTAAACGACAGTATAAGAATTACTACAAAATCAGGTGATGAATTTCACAACCATAGTGACCCAGACAATAGGATAAGAAACATTACCTCTAATGAGGGCCCTTAGAGGACATCAAAGGAAAATGAAGATAGATATCAAGACATCATAGGACGCAATCGAATAATTGCAGCGGTAAAACTTTGATGATTAGGTGGTGGCAGTGTGACAGAACATTGCTTTTGAAAATGATTTTTTAATGCGCTTGATTTCCCTCTAAAAGAAAGGTGTTTTCTGTGATTTTGACACTGCTAAATTATTTATTGAAATAAAAGAAAGGGATCAAAGAGATTTTGGAATGAATTTTTATTTTTATCTAGTTTTAAAAAGATCGTTGTATACCTGTTCTATCTGTATGGTAGAAAAGTTTCAAAGACCTAGTGTATTAAGATATATCCTTTTGAGGAAAATGAATTAGAATTTAATTATGGATTTGATCTCTAAAGCATTGATTATTACCAGTATCATTTAAAAACTAGCAACTACTTGTTGTGAACTGCGTAATGGGCTTGGCTAAGGGTCACGAAACCTACTCTCGCTAAAAATATGTCGTGTATGTTGCCCTGGTGATGCTAAATATAACATCGGCGATCAAGCTTCTGCAGTTCGTATGATCATGTACTGGATCATGTACGGTTCTCGCCATTTGACTTTCGATCACGCTAACGAATGACAATCGTGTTGTTTGAAAATGCTATATTAAGACAGTGGAACTAACCTAAATTAAACCTATTGTGCTTTGGGTTTTAGGGGAAGTTTCATATAGTTTACCCAAGTAAGACATAAAAGTGGACCAGTTTCCTTGAAAGTCGTACAAGTTAGCAACCTACGTATAATATATATTTATTCTTCACAATAAGTAGACGTACAAGCATATAAGTAATTTAAGAATAACAACAAAACAAAGTGATACCACTCAAGCTAAAGTAATTATACAAAATTGTTTGCTTGCTTGCTTGCCGCAACATCCTCCCCACCCTGGTCAACCTCCAGAGGTATGACCAGTTGAATTGGACGGGTAATCTCCTTTCTTTTGACACGAAGGATGCAGGTTCGAATTCTTCCGTCCCGGCCATCGATTAATTTCACCACGAGAGCTTTCTTCCACATTTGTCGTGGTCGCAGATCTTCTTGTAATAGGACCAAGTCTCCTACTCGTACTCGTGGTGATTGCTTTACATTCCCTACTTGATGAAATGAACGTAACTCCAAAAGATATTCTTTGGACCATCTTTTCCAAACTGTATTCAATAAGTCTTGCTGTTGCCTGTAAATATTTGTGAGCTTGTCATTTCTAGACTCAGCTCCGGATGGGACAGTGGTCAACTTTCGACCAGTTAGGAAATGAGCTGGGGTCAAAACTTCCTCTGTGTCATTCTCACCATGCTCATAAATCAAAGGTCTACTGTTGAATGAGGCTTCTATTCCCACTAATACCGTAGTTAAGGCTTCCTCATCTAGTAATGAGCGACCAAAGGATTTTCGAAGGCATCGTTTGGTTAGACCTATTTGTCGCTCCCACCATCCTCCCCATCAAGCTGCTCGTGGTGCAATAAACTTCCACTTTATACCATTGTGAGCATAGAATTGCTGCACTTTCGCTGAAGTCAATGTATTCCAAAGGAAAATGAGTTCTTTGTTTGTGGCATTGAAGGTAGTGGCGTTATCACTGTATATAGTATGTGGAAGTCCTCTTCTACTGACAAATCTTTGCAAGGCCAAAAGAAACTTGTCTACAGAAAGGTCAGAAATAAGTTCGATATGCAAGGCTCTAGTAGTAGAACATGTAAATAGCGTGATGTAAGCTGTATTTGAAGGTTTAAAGGTCCTAATATAAATTGGGTCTGCAAAGTCTATTCCAGTAGTATCGAAAGGTATACAAGGTGTAAGTCTGTCAGCTTGAAGAGGGGCTTCTATTTCATTAGAACTTGAATCATGAGACAGTTTGCACGGTAAGCAGGTTTTAATCACTCGCTTGATGGCTTGACGACCACGGAGTATCCAAAACTCGGAGCGTAATTCTGAAAGAACTACACGAACACCCAAATGATGTAGACGAATGTGCGTGTGTCTAATCAACAAGTGCACAAAATAATGAGATCCTTCAAGTAATATTGGCTGTCTTTGTTCAATTGATATTCGTGCGAATTGTAGCCTACCACCAAGTCGTAAAATGTTATCTTTTAAAATTGGCTATACAGAGAAATTTTCGAAGATTTAGGTAAGGGACGATTATGCTCTTGTGCGTTGATTTCTACAGAAAAACTCTGTTTCTGTACAACTGAAATACAATAGTTTCTTGCCTTATTCAGCTCATCAGTCGTCAATTATGAAGTAAAATGTTGTCGAGATTTACAGTTGTTCAGAAAACGATAAATCCAAGCTGTAATTCTCAAGAGTTTTGTGTATGAATTGAAGCGGGATATATCGAGTAAGGTTTGGATAGTGGATGTACACAATGTTTGGTTCTTTACTTGACGAGCTTCTGTATCCATTAATAATTTTTCTTCATTTGTCAAAATGTTTTGGACTGGCCAGGCGTCTGAAATTTGTGCTAACCAACTTGGGCCGTTCCACCAAGTCTCTAGATATGGTAATTCTGCTGGGAATACACCACGGGAGAGATGATCTGCTGGGTTCTGTGTGCCTGGGCAATGTCGCCACTGCGCTGGAAAAGTGTATTGAAGAATTTCAGTGACTCGGTTACATACGAATGTTTTCCATCGATTAGGATCATTTTTTATCCAACTTAATACAACAGTTGAATCAATCCAAAGTGTTGATGTTTGATTTTCTAAACCAGTTTCTTTGCAAAAATAGTGAAGTAAACGAGCTCCTAGTAAGGTTGCCAAAAGTTCTAACCGTGGAAGTGTCACCTTTTTAAGTGGAGAAAGTCTATTGCGACTGCAAACTAGGCGAACCTTTGTTTCGTTAAACTCAGCGAAACAGATGTATAATGCGGCACCATAAGCCTTTTACGAAGTATCACAAAAGACATGGATACTTATGTGAGAAGTAGCAGAAATTCCTATCCAGCGAGGAATATGCAACTTGTTTAAAGATGATATTTCAGATACCCATCTGTTAAAGCTTGCGGCAATGCATTGAGGACGAATTTCGTCCCATTGAACTCCCATGAGCCACGTGGTTTGAAAAAGAATTTTTCCAACTACTATTGCTGGTACATAGAGGCCTAAAGGATCATACAACTTTGATACAATTTTAAGAAGTAAACGTTTTGTTTCAGGAACAGCAAACTGATAAACACTTTCGTTTATATCTGTATGAAACACGTCTTCTTTGGTATTCCAGTTAATTCCTAATACTTGTGTATTGCATTTAAAGATGATATCCTTTAGTTCCCAAATAGCCTGTAGGTTCTTGGAGTTTGTACTCCATTTAGCCAAAGGTAAACTTATCTGTGTCATTAAATCTTGCATTTCTTGGTAAAGAGTTGTTGCTTGTTCAGCAGTATCCACTCCCATAACAAAGTCGTCCATGAAAATATTATTCTCCAGGTGCTTAGCTGCAGTAGGGTAGAAATCAGAATGCATATTAGCTAATTCACGAAGAGTGGCAGAAAGCAAAAAAGGACTAGAAGTCAATCCAAAAGGTAAACGTGAAAAACGATAAGCAAGTATTTCATTTCGGAAATGCATTTTTCCGTTTGCATCCTTTTCTGTCCTAAACCACGGGAACCTAGTACAGTTTCTATCCTCTTCATCCAAAATAAGTTGCAAGAATGCTTGACGTCCGTCGCTCGTGATTGCGAATTTGTGAATTCGAAATCGTAACAATGTTGCAAATATTTCTGGAAGAAAATTAGGACCCTGCTCAAGAGCATCATTTAAGGAAGGATGGCCTGGTGTATGAGAAGAAGTGTCAAATACAATTCGCCATTTCTTTTCGTCATTCTTTTGTTTTTCCACTAAATGATGAGGCAAGTAAAATAGTTTTGATTCGTTGCAAGGACTATTATCGGCGAGTTCAACATGTTGGTTATCGATATAATTTTGCATCTGTTCTGTATAAATATCTCTTAAGTCTGAATGAGTAAAGAGTTTGTTACGGAGTATTTGAAATCGCTTGAGTGCTATTTCGTAATTATTCGATGAAAGAATCACCTCTGGTTTCCATGGCAACTTTACAACACGTCGGCCATCAACTTTGCAAAATGAATTGTGAAAATCACTTAAAATTGCAGAATTACGAATAGTCATCCCTTTATCTTGTATAGTTTTAATGCCAATTGTTTCCAAGTCCCAAAATCGTCTCACGTGATCGTCCAGACGCGTACCAAAGTTTCTGAGCTAATGTTGTGAACTGAATAAACAGAAGAATATGCTATAGTAGTGAACGAACGGTTGCCGGACAGAATCCATCCAAATACTGTAGGTATTAACACATGAGTGGCAGAAAGTCTAATAGGAGATGTAGTATGAACTATAGTCCAATAAAAATCAGCACCTATCAGAATTTCTATAGGTAAGTCGTTTAAACTGTCTGATGGATCAGCAAGTTTCAACTTTTGACTATGAGCAAAAGAAGAGACAGGTTGGGGAGTAGATGGATGAAAGGCATAAGTATTTGAACTTTCAAATGGTTGTATATTTATTTTTGAGTTGCTCCAAATACTTGACAAGATAAATTTGACCTTCCGTCTCGTTTCAGTGTTTGTTGAAATGGATTCGAATGCTTGAAGATTCAATTTTTCTGAGCAAGTGATTTCCAGTTGCAGGAAGTCGATCAAACTAGGATGACTCCCACCGTCTAAGAGACACCGCGTTACTTTTGTTTTACCAGTTGGGCCAATTACAAATACTTGAGCAGTTTGCAGATGAGTAAATTTGGGAGTTATTATATCAACGTTATTAGTAGACGTAACTGGAATGGTAGTTAAATTTGGATTCTCAGTTACAGTTTTACAGATGGAAACATGCCTTTTTTTGCATTTATAGAAACGGGCTTTGTCTTTCCGGGGGCAACTATTTAGGTTTAGGCCACGGTTTGTGCATAAAAAACAATGATTACTATTTTTTAACTTTTGTTTACGACTATCTATATCAGTTACAATGTTACAGTCTTGCGGCCAGTGTCCATTAGTATCACAGAAAGCACAAAATGGAGAACGTTTCTTAATTGGCGTAGTGTTCTTGGAATTAACATATAAGTTAGCAGTGGAAAGTTTAAAATCATATTGAACAGACTGCTCACCTCTAATTTTCAGAGTAGTAAGTGCGCCTTCTACCTCTTCCGAGAGAAATTGTATTAACTTCGTTATGTCACCTTCCGAAATTTTCTGTCGTTTTGCAAAAATAATCCAACGGCGGCAAATGTCATCCGGAAATGCTCGTAAAATTTTAGCAGTTAAAATTCGGCCATAAGAATTAACATCCTCTTCCAAGGCACGTAGAGCTTGCAATCTTCTATTACATTCAATAAAAACTTCGTTTAGTGAAGTTGGCGATAGATTTCGTATTGGCGTCAAATTTTGTAAAAAGTCCAAGTGAGCTTGAATGATTCTATTTTTGTCGCCATATTTGTCCATAAGGAGTTTTTTAGTAGCTTCATATGTATCGGCAATAATGCTTATGCCATCTACCAATCGTTTTGGTTCATCTTGTAAATAGCCTCTTAAAAAACATGTTTATCAATTACTGAAAGATTTGGATTATTATCTATAGAAGACTGAAATTGTTCCCAGAAACTTTGCCAAAGCTCTACATAGCCGTTAAACGGTTCTAGTTTAATTGTAGGCAGTTTTACAGTATACGATTGAATAGCAGGTGTTGTAATGCAAGGGTTTAAATTCATCATCAAATTATTGTTATTAATAGCCAAATCAGTAAAGTTATTTGTAGTTGGCGCTAATTCATTTTGAATTTTTTTTTTTTTTTTGGCTTTAAAAATCGCGAATTCAGCATTATCGCTATAGCTTTCACATTGTAAAATATCATTTTCGTATTCTTCATCAGAAAGTAAATTGTGTATTTCATTATCCGTTATTTTCATTTCATTTAAGGTAGTAGTTAAACGATTACAAGTATATTCCACATCTTCAATTGAAAAATCATCTTTTAAATTACTTATTTCAACAGAAAAACGAGTAATATTACAGCGAATAGTTTTCCGTTTTCGCTTGAATTGCGCCATTTTGTCTGCAGTTTCATCCGGCGTCGCCATTGCAGTAATACGAAGTATAACACAAAAAATTCAGTAAAAAAGTAAACTTGCCGATATTTCGTAAAAGTAGGAAGTATAAATTCGCGGTCCTTATTCAAATAGAGTTTTCGGCACCATATGAAAAACGACGGCGTTAGTATCACATATATTTATCCTTCACAACAAGTAGACGTACAAGCATATAAGTAATTTAAGAATAACAACATAACAAAGTGATGCCACTCAAGCTAAAGTAATTATACAAAATTGTTTGCTTGCTTGCTTGCCGCAACACAAGTTAACAACCTACTTCATTTACAAAAAATAAGTGGAACTTTTTCCTTTGTTGTTACAAATATACTTAAAATCACTTTAACCGTCAAAAGACGTCACATTTTTCTTTATTATGTTTTTAACTCTTATCTTTAATTAAAAGTGTTTAATTAAAGTACCCATAAGGATTCACTTGATTGATTAATTACTTTTATCTTACACCTTACTTTGAAAATTTTCCGGGATTTCATTACTTTTAAAAGGTTCGCTAAATTCGCCAACCAAAATCTGACTCCAAAATATCCCCACCACACCAACATGATAACAATAGGCATTAATATGTTTAACTTATAACAACACATGCACATGGCGAATCTTTTGTGTAAACAGGAATTGAACTCAGGTTACTCCATTACCAAAACTCAATCATTAAGGCCACACAACTCTCCTCCAGGTCCATCTATCTAAGAGGATACAATCCCATCTTATAAATTCGTCCAGAAAGAATTGGTCACTTAGACTGATATTCTTCTAAAAATTCTTCTCATTCATACTTAAAGAAAAGTGTCACATGTTGAGGCCATGTACCACATGGCCTACATATACAGGCGAATTTTTCCTTGGTAAATTCTTTGGCTATTAGTCCCTGACATGCATTAATAGTATGAGAAAAAAAGAATTCAGGTTTCAAAAGTATTTGAAACAAAAATTTGACACTGAACTACAAGTGTAGTTTAATGTCAAAAGAACATACCAAATTTGATATATTTTATTTATTACGCTTTTTGAGTCATAACTTTTACATGTTTTTGAGGGTATAAACCGACAGACAGTTAACTCCTTCTTGGGTTTGTGACAAAATTTGATTGGTGGCTTCATTAGAGATATTAAATCTGTGTACTGAATTTTATTTATCCAGTTTTCTTTATTTTGTGGTTATAGTAATAATTTAAATTCGACAGATTATTATTATAGCTATTATCATGCAGACAGACTTCCTCTAGTCTTATTTACTCTAAGACCATATACCAAATTGCAGCCTTCTAGCTCAAAACCTTTTTAGATATCTTTGAGACAGACAGACGGACGGACAAATTCCAAGAATGTGTTTTTCGAAATCGGGATGGTCTAAAATGTGGAGATTCATGAAAACCTCAAGTTCTAATTTTTTGACGTATACTATATTCTCTCTATACTATGCAAACAAGATAGCAAAAAATAAGAAAAGGAAATTAAATTAAGTACAATCTATATATAAAACTATTTTTACAACAAAGAATCTACATAGATTTTATTATATTTATATATGAAGGAAATATCACAAAATAAAGATAATTTTAAGCTGAATAAGTATTATTAGACGAAAACGCATAAGAAAAAAGGTTGAATTCATTTTCTCTCTTCCCTGCTAACCTTAACTAACAATTTCACATAATTTTACGTCACTATTGAGATAAATTATGCATAAAACACATTTAAGAGGAAAACACAAAGTATAAAAAATAACCATTTAATAAAAATCGTGTCTCCGATGAAGACTAACTGCGAGAAAGAGAGTACTATTTTGCCAAAAGGAACAAAAATAATTACAAAGAACTCTCGTATATGGAGAATGAAAAACTATTATTTATCACCCTAAAAAAAGAGTAACTTCAGTACCAGATGCCTCAGTGCATGTTCCTTCGAATAAATACATATTATAGGAATCTTTTTTTTTACTCTTTTGCTTCTGAAAAAGAAATTCTACACCCTCTTGCAAATCATCGATCTATTTTGTTAGAAGGTACTTTTTTTTCACTCGTTCTGCATATGTTCTTGCTGTTTCCTTTGAGTAGAATTTGAAATGGAATCCGCAGAAACTAGACTAGAAGAAAGTTCTGGGGAAAAGTAAAGAAATGGTTTTGTGTTTTTATGAGTTAACTCGTAAAAAGTTATGCGAGATCTTTTGCATTCACGTTTCTTCGTTTTGACACCTCTACCACAGAAAAAGTTTTGTTGAATTTTTTTTTACAATAAATTTCTTCAAATTGCGATTCATTTTATCTTATGTTCGATAAATACTTATCACCATATTGTTTTTTTACTTCGAATTTTAAAAATATTCAATGAATGTTTTATTATTATTTTTTTTAATAAACAGCTTACTTATCACCATATTGTTTGTTGGCTACAACTTTTATAAATTGCAATGGATGCTTTTTTATTGCTATTTTTAACATTTTAATTACCATGAACTTTTTTGTTGACTACAAATTTAAAAAATTACAATGAAGAGTTTTTTATTATTATATTGAACATTTTACTTATCACCATATTGTTTGTGGGCTACAACTTTTAGAAACTGCAGTAACGACTTTTTTTCTACATCATTTTTCACCATATTGTTTGCTAAAAATTTTAAAAATTTCTATCGACGAGGTTTTTTATTATCGTTTTTAACATTTTACTATAGTGTTTGTGGACTAGAAATTTTAGAAATTTCAATGGATGTTTTTTTATTATAATTTTGAATATTATGCTATACTGTTTGACACATATTTTAGAAATTTCAATGGATGGATTTTTTTATTATTATTTTTAGCAATTTACTAACACCATATTGTTTGTTGATTACAAATTTTAGAATTTAAGTGGAAATGGAAATGGTGGTGGAATGAAGATCATTATGATCCGTGCAGTGGAAACAAGAGGATCCATGTTTTCGGAAACATGATTATATTTCACACAAACAAATACGAGACAAGAAGACAACATAAGACATTAACGCGCGCACCTTAACAGAACAGCATGCCATCCCATTCTAATTACAATCGTGGTGCACCATGGGATACGTGCCTAATTAGACATCGCCATCTATTATCCAAAAGAGAAGATAGAATAATGCAACTGCTACATCCTTTCCCATACACCGCCGAAAACCGTCTCGGCGAGGTGGAGTGATTTTGGATTCTTTTCCCCCTTAGATAGAAAAGTAATTTTTTTTGCAATTACTGAAACGAAATAGGAAATTAAACAAGAAAACTTGAAGATGAAGGATCAGTTACACATTTATCCTCTCTTTTACACGTACAAAACAATAAAGTAGGCAAAACACAAATTATTTAAATCTCCGTTTGTTAAAAGAATGCAAAATATATTCAAAAAAGGAGATAAAATATATTTTCAGCGTGGAAAAAAATATTTATGTCGAAAGCAATTGTATGCATATATTTTTAGTTAGAAAGAAAGCAACACATGATGACTGGAACTAAGTTCAAAAATATTTCATTTGTTAATTTTAACTGCAAATATATATGCACTTTATAAAAGAAAAGCAGATGTCTTATTTTACTATATCCAACAATTGCGATTAAATTTGTGTAAGTACTGAAAAGAATTTAGCTCTTCAGAATTCTTAACCATAAAAATGACATTCCGAAAATCAAATAAAATTACACATTTTACACGATTAAAATATGGCATGCTGAATCATTATTCTGAAACTGAAATAAATCTATCAGAACAGATTTTCATAATACCAAAATACTATGCAACTTGCAGCTGGAAAAGAAAAAACATTCAATACTTGTTTAGACTAACCACTTTGGGAGCAATGAATCATGAATGTATAATAAGAACGACTGGCGTCTCCCAAGGTCAAATGTAGCACTTTTGGTTGGAGGAAGAACACATCAGATAGGATAAATCAAATGTAACTTGAATAAAATATAGAAATATTCAGCAATAGAAAATTACTATAAACAAGTAATAAAAATGCAGTTTAATGTCACGTGTAAATAACCTGTATGTATCATGGCTATCCTAACTTTTGTCTGCTGGTGTTTCTTTCTCCCTTTTTTTTTTTTTTTCAAATTAAAAGCTGTACTATAAAAGTTCATGGAAGCGTCAAAGAAACAAGACACTTTAGTAAATATTATACTTCAACGTTGAGACATGACAGAGAATTCTCAAAAAAAAATGCTAGAACATATATGAGCATAACCAGGAACTGTATTCTGTGTCACAGCAAGAAGTTATGGAAGATATTTCGCTAACAGAAGAGGATATAACCGGTCTATTACAGCAACAACCTTCCGCTAAAGTAGAAAAGAAGCTGACAAATGGACAACTAACTGTTGCACCGTAGGTTGAAAAACATCATCCAAATAGAACAGTAGCCCTGCGTGCTACAAATTTATTTAACAATAAAGTTGTGTCTCATTTTTATAAATTATAACATTATAGTGTTTTATTTTATAAATTATAACATCACATTATTATAAATTTGTTTAAATATTTTTTTCTGAAAATAACGTATTTTGCTATGTTACATTAAATGCATGAGATAATTCTTTTTCATTTAACGAGTGTTTCGCTTTGTGATTAAGATTAAGAAACAAATGATGCGCACTAAACCATCAACGCACGCACGGGGTTTTTTCTAACCCCATCCTTTTACTTTTACTCAGAAATTCGAGGAATTTATAAAAGTTTGCATCTGTTACTTCCTGTATTTTCGTGGTGGGGGAGATTATAACAGCAGAAACAATGTATCTTATTTTTTTTAAACTTGAGAATGGGGTCAAATTGATCCCAGCGTGTGCTAGCGTTTTAGATTTTAATGTTACTTTGTGTTATAGCTAAGAGACCATATAAAAGGGAACAGCAAATTGAGAAATATCCTGGGAAGTGCTCCAATTGATAGTAAAAATAATAATTTTTCAGATCTTAAATTTTGGAAAGTGATCATTACACAGAATCGCAACAAAATGCAGATTCTCAATTCTCTAAAAACATCGTATGAAAACTCTGTCCCTGCTCATGAGAAAAGGAGGAAATCTTTTTATAAAATGCCTTCCCTTATAATATGAATAAATTGTCCAGAAATGCATGTTAAAAAATAATTTTATTCTAACTGGAAAATCATAAAAATTTCTTTTGAGTATGTATATAAAAATAAAAGGCTGAAATTATGAATTTCGAAAGTTTTATTTTTAACCTTCTTTTTCCAATACATTTCTTATGTAAATTCCATGAAAAATATAGATTTTTTTTTCTTATGCTTTCAATATTTTTAAACAGAAGAAAACTATTTAAAGAATAACTTTTGCATGAATGGAAAAGGGAAAGAAACAAATGTAGAAGAAAGTATTGCAAAGGGGTCAAGCTCAATTTTGATTTTTCTTATTAAAAATAGCTTTTATGCCTTAAATAGAACATATTGGCATGAAAAATAATTATATACTCTGACTACATTTTATTTCTATGCAGAAGAGCCAATAAGATAAGGAATAAGTTATTTACGATTTGAGGTCAAAATGACCCTACGCATGTGCTATTGTTAAAAAAATGGGCGCGTATGCTGTAGAGTTCAACGAAATACCACTGCATACTGCATCCTTACATACGGTAGAAGAGAGCACTTATGCTTAAAGGCAATAATCTGAGTGGGTTTATCATTTCTGTCTCTATTCCCTCCCTTCGCTATATATTCAGGAGTTGCAAAAAATAATAGACAAAAAAAATCAGAAAGAATATATTAAATTGTCTATGCATACAAGAGAATCGAAGAAAGAGTATTTTCGCCGATTTAGGTAACTAATCGATTAGATATAAACCGATTGCCAACTGTTTAACTGGGTTCTTCCATTTCTTGTATTATGAATTTGTTTAATATCCTAATTAGATGATACATTCTATTTGGAACATTTATTGTTATTTCAATCTTTATAATAACAAAAAAGACACTTGAAATATTGAATTTGTCTGAATTGATATTTGAAGATTTAAGCTATTAATATTTTCACTTAAATGCTAACATTTCAATAATTCGACGCACTTGTAAGACACCATTATATTCCAACAGGTTAAAAAATGATTTGTAATATCTTACCAGGATGCGGATTATCTCCGATGATCGTCCCTATTGTGTCCAGTAAAGGGCAAGGCCGAAGAAGAGTCTCCCCTGCAGCAACAGGTGGCCAGCACAGAAATGAATCCCATGCTGCTTCACAAAATATGCCTTGAAAATAAAAGATAAACTGATAACAGAAGTAAGGTTTGAAAAAACAATCAGCATTTGAGTAGCAACATAATTAACGTAAAAACGATTGTCATTTAATATCCAGTAGCAAATTCTGACATCACATCTTTTTTCCTCCTTTAAATTGTATATTGAATTTTAGAACCACAATGGCGCGCAATTATCTGATATGCATCACCACACCACACTATGCGGGCTTTTCCTCGATTGTATGATTTTATGAATTTTATTTCACAATGTAATTCCTTGTAGCACATTGAATTTGGCTAAAAGCAAAATTTTAAAATGATATATTTATTATATAAAATTTACTTATTTGAAAAAGAAGCATAATAAAAAGATGTGACATTGTGGTGTCGTATCCGTTTCCCTCTTTTAAAACTCGTAAAACAATGCGTAAATTCTAAAACTGCATTGAAGTACGGTATCTGATGTGCAACACTTAAGCACGCATTATTCAATTGTTTGCATAATGAACCCATGGTCTAATTTTAGAGCTTATTTGTTGGCAATACAGTGGATTTAACTGTAAACTGACTCTTGAAATTATAACAATTTTTTTAAATGCAAAACTCAATTATGCAAAATTGAAATAGTGGCATAGTAAACCATCAGGAAATGCCTCCTTGAAATTTTCCGGCACACTCTCAAATAAACATGTCATCCCACAGAGCACCTTACACAGCATTGGCGTATAATATTTATGGAATATTGACCTTTGGCATGAATTTAAAATTTTTACTGAATCCATCGGTAGATCTTTAGCGAGATTTTTGGAGATTAATTCTTCATGCGGTTAATAGTAACCGAAAATCAAATTTATGCTTTAAACGGGGTTTTCGTAACCAATTGAAACTAAAATGTGGCACAGAACTATACTTGTAACTACAAAGTCATATAATGAATTTAATATATTAAGTCATGCGATTTTGAAGCAACACGCTAGCATATTTCTGAAAGTATAGACCACCAGACTATCACCCCATGAAAAAAACGTGGAACTCGTCAAATTTCCGAGTTCGAAGCTTTCTCCATACTTTGAATATAATAAGGTAAAGAAAAGAATAAAAAATATTTATTTTTCGGCACAGCACTGCAAATACTGTATTTATGATCAAAACGTTATCTGCAGGTGTTGGACCTACAGATTATTAATAGAATATACAGGTGGTTATCAAAATAATGGAAACACCTGTGAAAAAAGTGACATTTTAATGCGCTTCTTAAGCATTAAAATATAATAATAGCCACCAGTATTTTTATAAATAGTAATGTAGATTTTCTGGTAGTATGAGTGAGCTTTAAGAAAGTACTGTAATTGTTAGATTCTTTTCAAATGAGTAAAATGTCGGACATCTCAGATTTTCAAATAGGCCAAATTGTAGGAGCCCTCTATCTGGAGCACGTATGTCCGAAACATCCCACCTTTACAGCGTTTCTAGAGGTACGATGTCTAAAGTCATGTCAGCATGCACACAGTGCGGCAAAACTAGCTCGGCATAGCAAAATAGTTGGTAGTAAAAGAAGCTCAGTGAAAGAGACCGACGGGTATTGAAGCGGATTGCAATGTTTAAAAAGCAAACAACTGCTGCAAACGTGGCCGCACAGCTCAATACCTTTCTGGAGTCTAGTGTCAGTGATTACAGTTGGAAGGCACCTTCATAAGCAGAACATTTATGGCAGAGCAGTAGTTCCCAAGCCACGTGGCACAGATGTTAATGGTAAACGCCGTCTATAGTGATGCCACACTCACAAAACCTGGTCGACTGATAAGTGGAAGAAAGTAATATGGTCTGACAAATAGTGTTTCACACTTTTCCCTACAACAGGACGGTGCACGTTTGGAGGACACCTGCACAAGCGAATGGTTGCGATTGTCTCCTTCCAACTGTCAAGCATGGAGATGGATCTGCCATTATATGAGCAACCATATCGTGCTTTTCTGCTGGACCAATCGTAACCTTGAAAGAAAGGATCACTGGGAAGAAGTATAGAGAAATTTTAGCTGACTAGGTCCATTCTATGATGCAAACTTTGTTTCTTGAAAGAAATGGAATCTTCCAGGATGATAATGCACCCATCCATACAGCCAGACTTATCCAATTATGGTTTGATGAACACGAAGATGAAATTAAATATCTGCCTTGGCCCGCACAATCACCTGACCTCAATATAATTGAACCGTTATGGTACATTTTGGATCGTTCAATGCGGAATCGATATCCTCCACTGGCATCTCTCCCAGAACTTTCACAATATCTCCAGGCAGAATAGTACAATATTCCTCTAAACAATATTCAACACTTGTATGAATCAATTCCTAGGTGAATCCAAGCTTTATTACATGCCAAAGGCGGTCCTACACTATTCTAATAAAGGATTCTTTATAAATCGAAGATGTTTCCATCATTTTGATAATCACGTGTATAATGATTGCAAACCAAATGTTGTTTGTTAATACTGTATCTACGAATAAAAATAATATTCACGGTATTTTCATCTTTAATACTCTTTTTATAGAAGTTTTGAAATGATCTTTGGTATTGGAGATTTCGAAATTTAACGATAACATTTAATACAATTCTAACTACAATATCAAATCAACAATATTCTAGCATTTTAAATACCTCCTTATTCTTCTCATACTTGTAAATTTCTAGCTATAAAAAATTATAAATATTCTTTCTTCTTTCCGAGGACCTATAGAAAAATATTAAATTGAACAAAAGGTGCTGTACGTGTAAATAACTCTTAATTTGTAGATACTGTACCAGTACCAAATACTTCCCTATTTATAAAAATATTTATAAAAGATAAAGTGGTCGTCTAAGAAAGCAGCAAATCCTTTCTAATAATTGATCTTTTATTGGATTATATCTCTTTCTTTCAAATCCTCTGCTCCATATCCGTCCCGAACACATTTCTTCCCTTCTTCCCTCCCCCTCCCCCCGTTATTCTTAGCAGAAGATAATAACGAATTCAATCACCAGCTTTCGTGCTTGAACACGTTACCAACGTAAGCACCCTTTGCAACGTCCCGATCCAATTTCTTGGTCTTCCCCTCCTTTATAAAGGCGCTGTGGCACTGATTAACGTATAATTGGAGAGAAATTCGCTTCATCCTTATCTCTCGTGGGGTATGCAATGGCGATGATTGAATCGGACATTAAGAACACGGAAATTCTAGCCATCCCCTCTCTTTCTTGGTTTTCTCGGCGATTATTACTGGAAAGATTCCTTTAGGGTTACAGTTAGAGAGAATAAATGATTGAGAGCCGTGATATGACCTCAAAGATTTCTTTTGGTACTGAGCTGTATTTTCTAAGAAAAACTTTAAGTAAATTCTGTTGCAAAACTTATTTATAAAAAAAATTAAAATTATTTGAAGACGGTTTCAGAATGTTATATGTCAATTCAATATTCGCTGATTCAATACAACGGATTAAAATACCGGGATCTCATAAACTGCAATTAATAAAGGGAGTCCCAAAACTAACGCAAGATTTGAATTTGCCCCCGTTCGTGCAGTCAAGTGTTGGCAGCCCTATTTAAAACCATTTGACAGCTGATAGTTTAAGGTTAGTAAAAAAAGGAGCGTTACACGATAGAGCAACATGTTTTGATTGAATAATATTTCAAAAATAATGAAAGTTCGAAAATTTGAGAATTGACCACTAGATCGTGATTTCACACCATAAGATTTTTGAGGGGTTATCTGAAGCCAAAAATCTATACCAACAAGCTCATAAGCACGCGTGCATTGTAAGAGAAAATTCAAAACTGTGTCAACGAAATTTACGATACACGATGGAACAACGTGTTAATGCAAGATTTGAATTAAATAAAAACATTTTTTTCTTTAAATTGTTATAGTTGTATTGACTTGTAAAGTACACATGATAGGGTTATGTATGGAATAACACATTGTGCAAATGACATGCGTGGCTTTGCTGCCACACACGCACTCTTTTGTCGAAATTTTCCATGGCCATTTTGCATAAATGTGGCTGAATTTCTTTGATGCAGCGTTGAATTTCCTTCTTGAATGCACGCGTGCTTCTAGGCTTGTTGGCATAGACCTTTGACTGCAAATAACCCCATAAAAAGAAATCCTATGGCGTTAAATTATATAACTTTTCTTATTTTTGAAATACTGTTCAATTATGAAAACATATTGTTCTATTGTATAACGCTTTATTTTTACTAACCCTAAACTATCAGATCACAAATGGGTTTTTTAATAGGATTGCTGCTGCTTTACTGCACAAATGGTCTCAGATTCAAACTTTGCGTTAATTTTGGGACACAGTTTATCCCAGAAAATAGTAGCTAGTTTTCATTGAGCATTATAAATAGTCTCGTATTACATGCTGTCTAAAGTGAACATTCATGTGCAGGTAAGCTGAACATTTTCATAGATTTTTTTTAGAAAGAATATACTTTCATGAACATTATTTTGTATACATGAACATTACAAACGAATTTTGTACTATCGGGAGTAGTCTACCCAGAACTTTCTTTTGCACATTTCCAGATAAAAGTGTTACAGCCTGTCTCCTCTCTTCTCTCATCGAAACTGTGAACTTTAAGAAAGATCGGTAAAGCCACGAGTGCTCAAATTTTTATTTTCACAGTCTTTCATAAGAGCATTTTGCGATGAGTAAAATGAGAAGGGATACTGAATATGAATTTTTGGAAGCCTTTATTCAACTAATAAAAAACAAAATTTGATGTAAAATGCTATTTTAGAAAAAAACATATATTTTAAACCTCATTTATTTTATTCTTTTATATGCAAGCGAATATACAGACAGATAAATGTCAAACCATTTGACCGTTTATTTCAAAATTTAATATGGCTCTATGGTTCTACATTTTAGATAATAAAACTGAATATCAAATATCATTTATCTATCTCCTTGCGCTTTGCAGCTATCATATTTCACTTACACTTGGATAGACAAACAGACCGACTTCCTTCAATGGATTTCATTCAAAGTTTAACAAAAATATCTCCAATACTGATGTAAAGATGACGCACCCAGAATCATTCTTCTAGCTCAAAATATTTTTGAATTGTCTGTTCTCAGACAAATAGATATCATTCCAAAAATATATCTTCCGAATTTAAATATGTCTTTTTTGAGCAGATTCGTTAAAATATCGGGTTCGAATTTTCTTTGATGATTACGCTACTTTGTCTTCGAATTTAAAGAATTAAAAAAATAAAAAAAAACATTTAAATCCTAGCAATATGATTAGCACCAGATCACCGATATATTTAAACTAGCGTGAATTGTTCTAATAATGTCTGTATTTAAAATTCAAAATTTTAATTTCTTTTTTATCGGCGTTTCAAGAGAGTCCGCTAAATATTCATTATACTGCTGATTACCATATTTTGTTCGTGTATATAATTACATGATAATAATCTATTTTGTGAAATTTGCTCTTGAATTTAGCTTTCTGAGCCTTTGAATTGGCATTATCTAAATAATCGAAAAATCAATGGACAAAAACGACATTTTGTGAAATTTGTTTCCTGTCGTGCGATGTATATTTCTGGCGCTAGTATTTCTACAGGTAATTTGTCCTTAAACATTGCAATAGAAATATAATATTTTTTGTAGAAAGCACTACATTCCCTTGAATCTAGATTTTTAAATAACCTGATATATCAAAAATCTGATCTGACATATCAAAAACATCTCACTTTGGCGACAGAAGTAAAGGAATACGAATATTCGATGATCTTGACATTAATTTTATTAGTACTTGAGTTACACAATTTATTCTAGAACATTCAAAACACTTTTATGGGAACTGTTAAATGCGGAATCGAAATGAGAATCATTAATGAGTAGTAGTTAAGCTCAAGTGAATAGTTGAGCGAAATCTGTCTTTGGAATCCAGATCTTCAGTGATCTCTATGAGCGCTTTGTGTTGTTGCCATTGCTTAATTTTTTGCTGTTTATTGTAAATCATGTTGTTCTTATTGATACTTCGGCTGCATTTTGCTATTGTGCATTCATGCTTTCTTAGAGGATAATGCGTCTTTATCTGTTATTTTGCCTATTGGACTTTACCCTTTACAGTCATTTTCTTAGCAATATTATATATCTAGTAATATTACGTATATTGCATGAAGATAACAATATTTTCTTTTCATATGCTTCTTTTAACAAATAGGCAAAAAAATGACAGTATTTTAGTGTCTTAACTAATTTTCATTTCAATATCCTGCACTAAGTTGTAATAAAATGTAGTTAATAAATGGAAAATCCAAAACAAATCATGATTTATTCAAACAGAACTGAATTATGAGTGCTAAAACTTATTTCTTAAGAAGTTTATTGTTAAATAAAATAAAATTCATCATAAACAAAAATAGTTAATATAGATTTAATTTATATACACTATGATTTAAAATGTATAAATATTTAATACATTCAGCTCTTTTGAGTTTGTAAAGATAAAATTTTGTAACCAATTCTATACTCATTTTCGTATGCATTAAGTCTTTTGAAATTTCGTACATTTTTGCATGCTCTGACCACTATTTTAATGCTCCTGAAATTAATTTATCATTTCAAAATTTGATATTATTTTAATAGTGTAATCTTTATTATATTAATATTTTTGAAATTTAACTATCATTTAATCAATTACTTTAATTAAATTTTGTCTCCGTACGAGTGGCGCCACCTGGTAGGAAATTTAAGAAATATTTCAAAATAATATAATTAATGAACTGGAGGATTTAAAAATAGCGAATAAATAAAAAAAATATATCATTTTTAGCAAACTAACAAAAAAAGCGTACTTTTGAAAGTTGTGTTTATAAACTTATTTCGTTTATCTTTTATTGCCCATGTCTTTTATTTTGACAAGCCAAAAGACGCATGATAATTACCAAAAAAAACTGCGATTTTCTTTTTCTATCAAGAGAATTTCTTTCACAAGAAAACAGTTCTCGTAGCTTAAGGAAAAGCTCAGAAAGTGAATTCAATTATCTTCCACATACATAAGAAATAAGGAAATTTTGTTTTGTTGCTAGACACTTTGGTTCGAAAATACTTGTGAAGTCGCATTTATTTTTCATTTAAATGAATACGTCGCACTTCCTCTGCTGCAATTTTCTGAAATATCTACAAGGGTTGTGGCTAAAACTATGACGGCAAAAGATTTAAACTAATATCCCACTGGAGTACGACTTAGTTGAACGAATTTTGTATGGAATGCAATTTGCATATTCTAAAATCTAAGCTTAAATAATGCAAAATATAGCAATTATCTATAGCTGAATAATATTCTGAAAAGCAGCCTGGGTTACATGAATTTTCCGTTGTGATAATAAATATCAGACGATTTAAGTAAATAAATACTGTTTTTTTTTCTTCATTCAACTAAATAAATTTATTAAAAGAATCTTTATTTTCTGTTCATGAAATGCTTATCTAAATTTTCCGTCGAATTTCACTAAAATAAATAAAATCGTTTTCTTTATTAAAAAAATGGGTGAATTTCATATTCGAGGTTTAATTATAGTTGAAAAGAATTGCATTAATTTAATGTAACGGAAAAATTATGAAATATATTAGACAATTTCAAGTGTCAATAATCAAGTGTAATTTAATTTCACAAAAATTTCATATATAAAAATATCTTAATCATAAATTTTCGCATCTTTTAAAAATACAAAATTTTAATTATCTTCTGAAATTTCGTTCCATTTTTCACTATGGAAATCGCATTAATTCCATTATCTTTTATTAATATATTTGGCTAAATGAACTTAAATAAGTTACTATTTCTGTACATTTTTACAAATCATTATCTGTTATTTCAGAAAAAGTAAAATCAACCCGAATTTAATAAGGCAAATGACATGACGCAGCGGTATTAACAAAAATAACTTCATCTAACTAAACTTCAACTAAAAATAACAAATTGGTTCATCAATAACACTAGTTGTGCTTATTTTTCATTAATTAGATCATCAATTTTATACATATATTTTGCAATTCATGAATCTCTCAAAAATGTATTTAAAAGCATCAAATAATGATATAATTTAGAGCCACGTTATTTAAATTAGTTTTATGCTTGCTTTATTTACTGTATGAATGAACATTCCTAATGGATTTGTGTCCCATGACGTCACAGAGCGATTTAAAAATGTAGCTGCCCAGTTCATCGATCTTCTGTAACTTCTAATGCTGTAACTTCACTTTCTTAATCTTCCTGAAAACTACACAGATATTAAAGTGCACCCTTCTCTCAACAACAGAAGAAACTTTTGCTATTAAATAACTGATGAATGTTGTAATATTTGAAACTAAATCCATCCAGACAAATGTGAAGTCATTAATTTTTCAGACATTAGATAGTCTCTAGACCATCACTTTAAAATTAATGGCACTGAAATTCCGTGGATGCAACGTATTCAACTTTTAGGTATATATATATTTTTTCTTAAAATTTGACTTTTAAGCAGCAACTTCTTCAGCAAAAAATCAGTTATCAAAAGAATGGAGCCATTCAAATACAATACAGCCAACAATTTGGGTTGCCGATCATAATAAACATTTGTTATCATGATCGACATTTGTAATAAATCGATCATGTTATCATGATCGACATTTGTTACAAATCAATCATGTTATCATGATCCACATTTGTTATCATATTCTCATCCACCAAACTATATCTGAATCAAATGCAACAACTCAAACTTTGGCTTATAAAGTGCCAAATCGCATACATTTTCATCTTCATTATTAATAAATATGGATTAAAGAGTTGAATTTTACATGTCTTCTACATTCATTATTTATAATTCATCAAACATAATAAAATTCATTAAATATGATGGAGCATGAAAAAAATTCTCAAATACTCCTCCAGGTGGCAACACTTGCACGGAATGAAAATTCAATTAAATTAATCGCTTAAATCAATAATAGAGCTTAGAAAATCTTAAATTAGAATATTAACATTCAAAATACAGAAATGCATAAAACTTCAAAACACAAATCAATCTGAAATTGAATAAAAAATGTATTAAATACCATCTTAAAAAGCATGAAACGTGTCAAGTTAAATGAAAGTTTTTCTTAAAAGGAATTTTCGTTTGAAAATCGTAACATAAAATTACTGTATTTTCAAATAACGGCTTTCTTATAAAATTTGTTTCGTTATTTTGTTTTGTATTCACATGACTGAAGACAAAAACATCACTTATCTATATTTTTTTTTAAATTTTTATGTGTATGTCTTATTTTTAAAAATTATCATTCAGTACATCTAATTTGCTAATTTTATGAATATAAAGGAGATGCTATATTTCTTTAGAATATTACTTTAAGGGAGATGATTAAATTTTTTGTTGATGATTTTTTATTAATATTCTTAACGTTTGTACAAGTTTCTTTAGAGTTTCGTTTTTAAGTCTATTTTTTGGAAAGTTATACTGATTTTTATATTTTTAATAAACATACGTTTTTAATTCTATTTTACATCTTTATATGCTATTATCTCAAAATCCAATCTTAGACAGAATTTTCTTGCAAAAATTTACATAAATTAAAATATAATGCATATTTTTTGTTCAAACTTGATATAATAATTTCTATGTACGTTCTGAATGTCCTGAGCTAAATAATACATAATTTGTCCATTTGGAGATATTTTTTTACCAGTTTACTTGTTTTTCATAGTGTGAAAAAGAAGTAGAAAGTTTTCTTGTTATTTTATCAATCGAATCTCAATTTTTAAAGAATGAATTAAAATGCAGATTATTTTTTTATTTCAGAAACTAGATAATATGTTCCTTAAGCTATTTACAAAATTTTAAGTAAATCATTAGATAAACCTCTGAACTAGAAAATTTTTACTTTATGAATCTTTTCAGCCACAAAAAAAAAGAACTCTTATTGCAACTTGAAAAAAACTTTTGCCACTTAACAGGTATAATTTGATTTCATCAGTTTTTTTTTTTTTGCAAATATTTAAAAGCATAACTATTTTCGAAAGTTTTTCAAAAAATTCACTTCGAACATAATCGCGTACCTTAAAAAAAAACTTGGGAAAAAGCAGCATGAAAAAAGAAAATATTTTGAAGCACATAAAATTTGTTGACAGCTGTTATCAAAATACTTATGCACTGAAGCAACATCTCGCATTATATTTGAAATCCAACACCTTTCAATCATGAAAAAAACGTCTTGCCGTTTTTCACTTTATAAATGATAACAACGACAAAACAAATATTTTATAAATCTACGCCAGAGATGTGTGATTCATAGAAACAAGCACAAAACCACAATTATTGATAAATTCATCTTCTTTCCAGCAAACAAAAACATTCAAATATGTAGGGGGAAAAACCCAATTTCTCACTAAATATCTTCATTAAACAAACGACAAAATAGATTTAAACGACTTAACTACTATTTCTGTTCCTTTTTATATCCCATTTAACGCCCAGTTTTTAATTAAAAGGGAAATTTTAAAGCACAAGCAGGCTTCAACCGTCCATTAAAGTTCCCTTGCAAGCTGTTAGTCATAGGAGTATGAGTGGAACAGATTCTGTTAAGCCACTCGCTAGCGTAAAGACCAGGAGCGAGATTTCAATAAATCGATTAGTTTTGTCAAGTAAACGCATTCTGATTGACGTGTTATCAAGTTACTGTCTTCACGATGAATCTTTTGTAAGCTGCATGACAATGCTTCGGCTTGGCTGAATTAATCTTTGGTTGATGAGGCGATCCAGGAATCATATTAAATTGTAATTTGCAATTTTGGGAAGGGGGATTAATAATTTTAGAACTCTTCGTTTTTTAGGAATAATGAAATGTCCAGTGACTTTAAATATACACGACTTAGAATAGCATATTAATATAAAAATGCAGCCTGGGACTATAATTTTTGAAAAAATTTCACTTAAATGATGAAATTATTATTAAAAATTCTATATATTATGCAAACTGTTTCAAAATTGTATAACACACATAGTTCTTCAAAACTATTTGTTTTGAAATAAATTTCATGAACTAGAATTTAATAAATTTAAGAATATAAAAATTGATATAAACTTTAAAATCCAATAATTTATAAAGGATTACAAATCAAATACACGCACTATATTTAATTTCTATATCGTTAGATATAACCATATGTTTAGAAAAATCTCAACATGAGGCAAATAATTATATTTTATGTTGCTCGAATCAATAAATAAACTCTTGAGAAATCTCATAATGAAATTATGTCTAAATGTTTATATTTCCATCGGGTTCTGACAGTCCTACTTATTAAAATATTTCTGATGCACATTGATATTTTAATTAAACGAAACTCCATTTTTCCATAACTGAAACTGACTGAGTTTAAAAACTAATGATTTAATTTACTGTTTTCTTAATTCGTGTTCCTTCACGAATTAAGAAAATTTCCTCACTTTTGGAAGATATACGTTCTTAAAATTTGATAATGCCATTTCTTAATAAATAATATTTTTTAATCTTAAAACAATTATTTTTTTTATTGAGTTTTATTGAGTTATTGAGTTTTTTGTTATCATTTTGAAATTAATAATGGCAGATAAAAACTGTCAAATTTAATGCTGTTATATAAAATATTGTCTTTGAAACTCTTGAAAGCTTTTCTCGCCGCTTGAACTATGGCCGTCTGGAAATATTTTCTGAACAGTCATGTCTGAATTAGCCACATAAGCAACATTACGCAATTTTGAGTTAAAATAGTACAATCAGAAACGACATGATACTCACACGGAAAAAGAACTGAGTGGAAAAATAACTAATGGGGCGTAAATCAAGGTCAAAGAATAATGAATTCCGTAATGCACTCATCCTCTCGAGTTTCAACCCTTAGCGAGATACAATCATCAAAAAGTGGTAGTCTCGGATACTGAAACGAACAGTAAACTTTTTTTCGACATTCACTACAGTACAGAATAAATAAGAAAAAATAAGACTATCATAAATTTTTCTTGAAAGCATGTAACACGCCATTTCTAATTTGAACAAATTTTAAATGCTATAATTTTAATTTAAACGATTTTGGTTAGCAAGCTTATTTGAAATTTGTCTTACAGGAACTGTTGCATGGCATTTTTTTTTTCTTTTTCAACTTATATTATCTCAGCAAGATTATACGTCTTGTGATATTCCCCCAATTTGTTCGAAAGTAGGTAAACCATCCCTTTCTGACTCCATTGATTGACAGGCACATACCCATTAACTCGAATGCCTTTAATTGCTTTTCATTGATTTCTTCTGGATACAAGACTCTTGTAACCTTTGCTACAAAACTCACAGTGCGTGATGTTAAAACAGAAGCATCTGTCACTCGCAGACCTGAATAGTATGAACGCGTTCACCAATCCATCATTCGCTGTTCCGTTCTCGCGTCATTGTCATGACAGCTTCTTGATCTCGTTTAATTAACATTATATGTGTATTGTAGATAAACCGAATTTTCAAATGAACATGAATTAACTTATATTTACATCTTCTTATAGCATTTAGTGCATATCTCGATCTCAAACATCTAGATAAAGGATTCTCATAATTCTACATTTTGTTCCATACGAATAAAAATGGAAAAATAAAGAATGTCCCAAAATTAACGCAAGGTTTGAATTTGCCACCATTCGTGGAAGTAAAGTGTTGGCAACCCTGTTAAAAATATCCACTTGACAACTGATAGTTTAGTGTTAGTAAAAATGGAGCGTTACACGATAGAACAACGTGCTGAGCAAGATTTGGATTAAAAAAACATTTATTTTTAAATTGTGATATTTTAACTGAATCGTAAAGTAAAAAGGATAAGATTGTGTATGGAATATTACAAAGGGCAAATGGCCTCCGCGACTTTGCTGCCACATACGCATTCTTTTGTCGAAATTTTCCATGATTATTTTGCATAAATGTGGTTGAATTTTGTTGATGCAGCGTTGAATTTCCGCCTTTAATGCATGCGTCCTTGTAGACTTGTTGGCATATACCTTTGCCTCCAAATAACTCCATAAAATGAAATTCAATGGTATTAAATCACACGATCTAGGAGGTCAATCCTTAAAATTTTTTTCGAAATTTTGTTTAACAACGAAAACACGTTGCTCTAAAGTGTAACGCTCCATTTTTAATAACCCTAAACTATCAACTGTCAAATGGTTTTTTAATAGCGTTACCAACACTTTGCTGCAAGAATGGTGGCAAATTCAAATATTGCGTTAATTTTGAGTCACTTTGATATGTACTATAATAAAAGTATTAAACATGTACTTATTTTAAGTGGATTGTATATAATAAAAAATAAATATCTTAAATTCATTATAACAATTATATTCATAAATGAATTTTACTTTACAATAAATAATAAAGATATTATAGAAAAGGCCCATTCCATAGTGCACAAATAGCTAATTTCTGAACAGTTTGACATGGACATATACTCCTTTTAAAGACTGCTTAAGCGACTCAAAGAATTATATTTTATGTCGGTTCAGATGATAAAGATATAGGGAAAAATTATAAAATCCAACTTCTTATCCAAGCGTCTATTTCTGTAAGTCGTATTTAATACTATCGCATAGATGTTAGCACAGATAAACCGTGAATTAAGTAAAAACAAAGATAACACTCGCTAATTTCAATTCGAGACTTTATTCAAGGAACTAAAACTTACAACTGTTTTTATCCACAAGACGAAATAACTCGAATCTTCCAGATTTGGAAAGATACAGAAATTATAAGAACATTCTAGAACAAACGAGAAATAATAGAAAGTAAATCTATAACAAAACTATTTTTAGACATCTTGCCTGAAGTCAGATATGAACTTTCGAACTGTCTCTTTCAGTTTATAGCATTCTACCACTGAGCCATTGAGTCTGCACCAAGTCAGAACAATTTTGGTTACATTATTACATAATTTATTCTCTAAGTGCTTACATTTTAGGCTTGAAACAATTCTGCTTGTTTTAAATCAAAACAAATTCAATGATGAAGTTTTGGATTCCCTTATTTTTGACAATCAACGACAATCTCGAAGAAATAGAGTCCATTGATTGGATAATCTTTCTGCATCTATATTTTAAAATGTTCTAAAATAATATTCTTCAAAGAGTCACAATTCGGTCAACTTTGGTCCCAAAAAGAGACGACCTGTTTTTTATGATGCGTGTCAAGATTATTTTACAATCGATGATTGATATGATAGGCGAAACTTAATAAAAATGTGAACTCAGCAATACTTTTATCAACTCAAACAGCATAAAGTATTTAAGTAAAACTATATACCTCTAGCAATTTACAGGTGAGCTTTTGAGTGACGACTAGAATGAACACCACTTATTGTAGAACAAAAGTAAATTAATTAATAAGTCATGATTTATATGACAGACGGATCAATTCAATGTAGAAAAATTACGTGGGGTATTATATGAATTAATAGTAGAAACATATTATATCATATATATATAATAATGTAAAACATATATGTTTGAAATGAAGCATGGCCGAAGACAGACGAGACTTTGAATTTTAAAAACTTCACTTTTATTCCAGCCCAGGAGGCATAATTTATATACAAGCAAAAAGTGACAAGATTCGTCTACATCACAACACAAGAAGTAAAAGAGAAAAGAGCGAACAAAATATTTATCCTCGTGATTATAAACTGTGAGATTCTGATAGGGATTTCTTTACACGTGTCGATTTAGGCAAGGGAATCATAGGGATCTTTTAAAAGAATTTGTTTAGATCGACAAAATTTTATTCCTTCATTCGAAGTGTGGGAACTTGTCGATTTCAGCAAATGTCACATGGATTCCATTGCATTAATTAAATAAAAAAAAAGGTGGAATTATATCAGGAAATAAGAGAATATTTTAGAATGAAGTTAATATGGGATCAATTAAGATAAAAATTAGGAAATTAATTTAGATTTAAAGATATCAATACATATATATATAGCCGAATAATAAGGATTAAAGTAAAAGGGTCATTATTTTATATTTTAAAAACTAAATTAATTTTTTTCTCAAATTAAAATACCTAAAAACAATGTTATAGTGCCCTTACTAATAGAGGTATAATTTAAACTCAATCATTCAGAAAACTCAAACATAATGCAGAATTTACTTATAAATGTAAAAACTAAATTAAATCTCAACGTCTGTCAGAATTAGAATAAAAAATCCCGACATTGATGTATATTTATGTTTTAAAAAATTACGAACAATTTTTTAAGAACTCTGTCCAACTTTACAGTGATTCAGTATGAATAAAAAGGATTTAAAAAAACAGTTACAAGTGTAAAACGATATAATTTATGAGCAAGAATACGAAAAAACGCTTTCTCTTAATATTTCACTTTCAGATAAATCAAAATTTTATTTCTTAAAAGAAAAGTTTTATTCCGTAAGAAACAAATGTAAGAATAAGTATAAATTTCTGCTGGTTTACTGTTTACAAGCCATATATTTCCACAAAACTGAAATGTAACATTTCAGCAGTTGAGAAAAAAATCATATATCGTACTTAAGAAAACAAAACACACAATTTGTTCAGTTTAAAGAAGAAATTTATTTTCCAAAGCGAAAAGTCCTTCCTTAAAAGATTAAATCATTCGAATCTTCAAGTTATACATTAGATTTCAAAACGTCAAACTGAAGTATAAGCATTTAACAAAACAAAGGTAGAATTTTGTTACTGAGATAAATTGACGGAAGTAAATGATTGTTAAAACATTACGAAATTCCGGATAAATGTTGTTTGTCTTTCATGTCATTTAGTTTAATATTGTCTAGATTTTGGCTTATTTTTAATTACCCTCAATTCATTTTAGTCACTTGTAATTCAGTCATATCTTATGATTAATTAAGACTTTTATTGGAAATCATTTCTCCTCGTATACCAACCAATAAGCTCCGCTTTTTAATTTTGTAATTTGATATGCAATAGATAGAAAGAAAAAGTGAAGTGTGGTCTGGCATACTGTGACGATTTTAACTTTTCATAAAACAGGGAAGAAAATCGATTTTGAGTAATTTGGTATACTGCATTAATGTATATTTCCATCGAAGTGTACACTAATATTATAAGTGTTTCCACCGAAGAGTGAAAATATGCATGAACATATTATATTAGTGTACATTTCCACACTTCGGTGGAAATACTTATTATATTAGTGTACACGCACACACGCACGCCCATAGTGTACATACACGCACGCCCATAGTGCACACACACACACACA
>JAPMOR010071782.1:68234-108500 GCA_026543865.1 Argiope aurantia
ATAGTGCACACACACACACACATGCCCATAGTGCACACACACACACATGCCCATAGTGCACGTACACACACACAGCCCATAGTGCACGTACATACACACACAGCCCATAGTGCACGTACATACACACACAGCCCATAGTGTACGTACACACACAGCCCATAGTGTACGTACACTCACACACAGCCCATAGTGTACGTACACACACACACAGCCCATAGTGTACGTACACACACACACATGCCCATAGTGTACGTACACACACACATGCCCATAGTGTACGTACACACACACATGCCCATAGTCTACGTACACACACACATGCCCATAGTCTACGTACACACACACATGCCCATAGTCTACGTACACACACACATGCCCATAGTCTACGTACACACACACACATGCCCATAGTGTAAGAAAAATAAAGATGGAGCATTTGAATAGAATAAAATATGGAGCATTTGAATTAGTAATACAAATGCTCCATTTTTTATTCTAGGTGTCCTGTACCTACTGCTTATTCATTGGAATAAACTTCGAGCTGCTACATTGTTTTATTCCGCAATTAGTCTAGATTGGTTTTAGCTTTTCTGCATTTTCTTTGTAATGAACATGAAAGCGATTTGAATTTTACTTGTGATAAACATAAAGGCGATACACACACACATGCCCATAGTGTACGTACACACACACACACACATGCCCATAGTGTACGTACACACACACACACATGCCCATAGTGTACGTATACACACACATGCACATAGTGTACGTTCACACACACATGCACATAGTGTACGTACACACACACATGCACATAGTGTACGTACATACACATGCACATAGTGTACGTACATACACATGCACATAGTGTACGTACATACACATGCACATAGTGTACGTACATACACATGCACATAGTGTATTAGTATACACATACATGTACATTAATATAATAAATGTTTCCACACTACATTAATATAATAAATGTAAGATTGGGAATGTATACTCATACAAGTATTAGTATTAAATATTATTAATAATACAAGTATTAGTATTAAATATTAATAATACAAGCATTACAATTAAATATTAATACTAATACTGTATTAATGTTAATACACTTATAATATTAGTATAGTACCAAAATTTGATACATATCTTTAATACTGATAAAGCAATATTCCAAATTTCATTTCACTGATTTTGAGCTATCCAGTTCACATAATACAAAATATACAGACTGACAGACTGCAAAAATCTTTCATGAATCAGGTCTAAAATTTGAGACATATCTACAATTCTAATATTAAATCTGTATATTTAAACCCATACACCTAGCTATCCCTATTAGTACAAAATGCCGTAGAATGTTGTTACATTATCTTCACAATATTGGCAGGCATTCAGAATGTCTGGCATCGTACAGATATCGGACAATATCTTGTGCTAATAATATCATACTCACATGGAGCCCATAGGGAGTCAAAATTATTATAACTTTATTCATTATTTCTGTTATGAATTAAATAACAGAAGGGATTTTTTCGCTTCTGGGGAAGAAGGGATTTTTTCAAAAAAAAAATTAACGTTTATCTGATGCTTTTTATTAATATAAATGATGAATAAAAATGATGGATAAAATGATGAATAAAAGCAGAATTATTTAAATATATATGAAGCTTTTGAAGAAAAGGCATGTTTTGATGTTAATTTTAGCATTTATTTAGAAATATTTGGTTTGTTCTAGAGGAAAAAAAAATTGTACAGTTTTTAATTTTTCTTTGTAACATTTCATGTGTAAACTACCTTAGAGTGTATCTAATTATTATCCAAGAATTATATTCGAAAATAAAATTGTGTGTAATATATGAAATTATCTACGAAATTTCGGAATTTTTTTCTACAATAATTATATTAAATCATCATAAAACCACTTCTAAAGCATTCAATATCAGATCTATACATAAATAGATTCTGCATAACAGCACTACCATAAATTCCATTAAAATATCTTGATTATTTTTTTTAACATGACGGCATTCGTACAGTAGAATTATATAAAAAAAATTGTTCTTCAGAAAATACATTTAAAGTTATTAAATACTTATTTATAGAAAACTATTATACAATAGTTCGCCATAATTTGTCTTTGATTTGACACTGAGACAAAATAGAGGTATCACTGGAAACAGAAAGTGCCTATATTTTCAAAACTTCAAAAACATAAACTTAGAAGAAAATTCTCATTAACTTAGTCGGATACCTTAATTGATATATATTGACATGCATTTCGAATTTGTATTTCATATAGACAGTCAAAAGTAAATTTTAATAAAGAAAATAACATTTCCATGATAATTTGAAAGCATGAATGAACATATTTTCTAAAAATTAACTTCTAACAGAAATTGTTAAATAATATTTTTCCGAAATTTACTAATAGATGGCACTATAAGTGTGCAACTAAAATTTAATTTATAAATCGATTAAATGATAATTAAATTTTTAATTTGTTCTAAACGTGTCGTGTTCGAGAACACATAAATTTACAAAGTTTCTAACCTCTTTCCTATCTGGAAAAGAGTGAAAAAATACATAAAATTCTATTTGTGCAATTATTTTAAATAAATCTTATATAAAATTGGTTATTAAGTGTTCATATTATAGGAACTAATCTCAATCCAAAATCTTAAATAAAATTGGTTATTAAGTGTTCATATTGTGACAAGCCTGTAATTTTTGCTTCCCAGAACAAATAGTGTCATCGTAAGAAAGACCGTTTTACGGTCAGCCCTGTGGGTGCTGATCGGGTGCCGCGTCAGTGATCTCAGAGCTTGGCTACAAAATTGAAATTACTGGAAACTTCGATAATTTTATCGATCCATCCAATAGGAGCTGAGATACGCCTGATTGGTCCGAAAACCTTCTCGGCTCGCCCACCGGGAACTATGAAAGGCCGGCAGTCTCATGCCGGAATTGAATTGGATTTGGAATCGGAGTCACCATCAACGGGAATCATTGGACTTGGAGTCGTAGACAAGTAACGAGTCGTCAAGAGGATGGTGAAGCAACGGCAGTATAATCCGGCGAAGTGCCAGCGTTGTGTGGAGCTCAAGCGAATGCTGAACTGAGCTGTGTGCCAAGTCCTTGTGTTTATTATGGAAGCAGCATCGAGTCCACTGAGGAGTAGCCAGTCGTGTAGTAGTGAGTCGGCAGTTGGTTACAGCAAAAGCAAGGAGACAGTGGAGAATTCCAGCCGTTTGGGGAGACCTACGTGAGCGTAGAGTGAATCTATGAAGATTCCCTCTCCTGCTGAATTCTGTCTGACCACTTTCTGTGCTGTGGCTATTATTACTGCCGTTGACGACTTGTAAGCTACTGTTTGCTGTAGTGTGCTGTCCTGTGTTCGCCTAAGCAGCATATATTTGTCTTCTCTGTGCATTCGTGTCCTTTGTGTTAATAAAAGTTGTCGTCTTTTCTACTAAAGGACTGTGCATTTCTGCATCGACCATCAAATCGTAAAAGAACCCCGACGGACGAGGAAGAGAAGTAATTCCATAACAATATTATAGGAACTAATCTCAAATTTAGGTACAACATCAATAAAAATATTTAAGGGAACAGTCACGTTTGAAATATCAAACGTGACGATGTTCAAAATATTTCTATTTTTATTTCTCAAAATAAAATTTCTTTCAATTTAGTTTATATTCTTATTTTAATTAATTCTAGTAATTTGCTATAAAATATTTTTTCATGAGATGCGAGATAATTTATATGCCTTTTATAATAAAATAAATTATCCAATATTTTTCTAATAATAGGCGGGAGATTTTGAAAATCACCAAAACACAATCATTCCCCTGAGTTGAATTTCACTTTTAATCGCCAGTAAGTAAGAAAAGGCTCGCTTTGGGAATAATTTGATAATAACAAAAATATCCGTTGTTACGTTATTTGTTCATCTATTCAGTCATTTTTAAGTTTTGATACATCTTTCCTTTAATTGATTCTCAAGAAAATAATAAAGCTCTCAATGCCTCTCTTGATTCTTATTTGTTTTGCTCTGTTATTGGAATTTCTAAAGCACTTCAAAGTTTCATTTTATATTTTATTTAAGAAATGGGCTTTCTTTGGAAATGATGCTACACTTTTAATGCGAATCAATTGCAAATGATGCTTTCACTTTTAAGTGCTTTCGATCATGAGTGTATTCGGATTTTATATTTGGAAAAGAAAAAGCTTTTAAAATGACTGTATTCAGTTAGATATATAATTTGTTTGATGTGAAATTTATTTTGTTACAAAAAATGTATTAATCACAGGAATTTTTCTCCCTCTGTTTTTAAATAGATTTCTGTAGGACATATTGCAATGGTTCTCATAACAAGACTTCGGGGTAAATTTATTTATTTATTCACCAATCATGGTCCCTAGAACCCAAAAACATCCTTTGTTTTATTATTATATATATATTTATTATTTATATTATATATATTGTTACGAAATTTTCTACCGGGTTCGTTTGGATAGTGGAAGTGATATGGTGTAAAGAACGCTCAATCAGCAGGCAGAAGTAGAATAAAAACAACGATGTTTATTTACACGAAGACACACAGGACAGCACAAAAGCGACAGCTATATACAGCACAGAAGACGATTATCTTCAGCCGAGACGTGTAGCATACAACAGCATACAACCAGAATCTACTGCAGACAGTAGCGCACAGCTCAGTTCAGCACGAGCTTGACTCCGTCGATGCTCATCGTCGTTTCCGCCTACTCCGCTCTGTTGCTTACGACTCCTCCGCTCCGTCTTCGGACTTGACTTCTCTGGCAGCTGCGGATCCTTTTATAGGTTTCAGGAGACGGGGCTAGAAGCCTCTCAACCAATCAGGAACGTTCGAGGTGTATCTCGGGTCCTACTGAACGGATCGGGAAAATTCTCGAATTTTCGGGTATAATCTATTTTGGCATCTGAGTCGCCAAGTTTGTCGCCAAGCTCTGGTACTCCCGAGGCTCCACCTGGACTCTGTCCCATTCAGATGACTGTAAAACTTTCTTTCTGTTGATGGAACAAACTACGCTGGGAAGCCGAATTGCAGGTTTGTAACATTATATTATATATATATATGCGCATAACGCTTTGCCCATGTTACCATGTGAACAGGATAACTAGAGTAATTTCATTTGAACTGGCTTGGAATATGTTGTTAGAAATGTAAAAATCTTGGATAAGTTTGCAAATGGGCCCTCCAATTCAAAGGGGGTGAAAATGAATGAAGCATTTTTTTGAATACCCAGTAACTATTTTTTGTTGGATTTCCGTTATGATTTTAAAAAATAAAAGTGTTGTCAAATTTTAGCTTTCTTCTATATAATGAAAAAGTATTGAAATTGAAAAATATTGGACTTCCAGCATAAAAGAAGACCTTAGAAATTAATTTTAGATCAATCTGAATTTATGATAGACTTTTTGGAATTAAATTATATCTAATTGTGCACATGCTTATGAATAGTAATCCATTGTATAAAAATTTTGTCTGATATGGAAGCTATGGAAAGACATATAGAAATTTAAACCAAACAAATACGAGCAAGAAGCTGTACACACATACAAACTTATAATAATTTTAAAATTCATCATAAGAAAAATTACATTAAAATTCATAATAACACCATAAATACATTTTCCCATGATATATTGTGAATCTTTAAAAAAGCTATAATTATAAATTATTTTACATTCACTTTCTCATTCATATAGGATGAAGATTGTATTGTATTGTATATTCTTGCTTAAGAAGATATACCAAGAGAAATCCAAAAGAGAAGATTTCTGCCTAACTCTGGACGAATCCAAGCATAAGAATTTACCCCCCCCCAACCTCTCCCCCTTGTATAGAATTGTAGATCTTTAACAAGATCATGGACTTTTGTTTTATGCCTTGTTGTATTATGAAAAAAAAACGAATCTGCATTTTGGACATTTTTATCAACTTATTAACATCAACATGCGACAAAAAAAAATCTACAATTTGATACGAAGATACGAATCCAATTTCATTTATCTAATTTGTTGTTGCTTTTTGAATCATGTTTATATGCTTGCGGATTTACAAACATTAATAGTTAGCACGTACTCTGATTTGATTCAAAGATTGATAAAGATTTACTATTTTTATTATAAAATTGCACAACCTCCAAATATGATTCCTTTAACTCTTTGATTTTTATAGCTAAAGCGATCACCGACATTCGGACAAATAGGCAGTGAAACCTCCTGTGAATGAATTCCGTTCAAAATTTGATAACCATTTACAAATACGGTTTTTAAAACGATATATCAAATTTCATCTATCTAGATCAACACATGTTTGTGTTATGTTCACAGACAAACATAATTTCAAAAATGTAACTTTCGGATTCAGGGAGTAGAGATTCGTTCAAATCTCGATTGGCAATTACAATAGTTTATCTTTGTTATTTCGTATTTCGAGAAAATAAAAAATAACTTTGTTCAAGCATTAGCACCGAAATAAGATTTTCGCTCACTATTTATATTATTTTTTAAAATTTTATCAAATAAGAAGCCTTTTCTCAATAATATCTTATAAATTCCTTAAGCATAAAATCTTAGCATATCCTAAAGTCAATATTCTGGATAAATAGACTGGTCGCCAAAGGTAGTTATTGCTTGGATAAAACTCGAGTGCTATGCTCTTTTTTATTAATTAAATAAACTTCTGTTTCGCTCAAAATCTACATTTATAAATGTTTACATAAAATTATTAAAATATTTTTTAATTAAAAAATATTATAATATTTTATGTGGTTTGTGTTAAAATTCAGCGAACAAATTCAATTTGTGTGACACATGCAATAAAAATATGAAAAGTTTATTTTGCCACCAAACATTACTTTTTGGAACATATTAATTTTTCTTTCAAATATGTACGTAAGGTTCTTTAAATATCTTTAAGAATATTTCTTGATATTCAAATTATTTTCTTTCACCTAATACACCCACACATAAAAACTACTCAAGTTCGATCCATTTTTAACTAATATTTTAATAGGTGTAGAACAAATAGTTTGAGCTTTCAATTTATTTCCATATTCTAATATTAAAGATTTCATAACGCCTACCCACTAATTTCTTTTAAAATTCTGGAAAAACGTATTTGGAAACATAAATTTAATATTATGATATAGAAAAATAACAAAAATCTGTTCGAGCTAATAAATATGCAATGATATCAATGAAGCTTAACAAAAACTTTTATATAAAACTTTGATATCTCTATTTTTCAATGAGAAATATTTACTGAGTTCGATTATGAATTAGTTCATTGAAACTTTATAACTATTTTTGAACAAAAGGTTATAAATCTGCTTGTTATTAATCATCATCTTGTTATAAATCTGCTTTTCATTCTAAAATACATTATTTCTTAAATCCAATATCAAGTTCCGTCACTTACAGGGGAATAAAACGTAATTCAATAATGGTTGAATGTTCGGAATATAGTCAAACTTCGCATAACGAACAAAACAAGATATAAACCAGTACCAGTGGTCTCCTTGAAATGTTCTCCTATACTCATTAATAAAGGTATTCCAGTGAACGCCTTACAAAATTCATTATTTCGTAACAATAGTTACGAAATAGTGAATTTTGAAGTGAATTTGGCATTTTTACTGAATCTATCGTGAGATCCTTGGCGATTAACTCCAGAAGTCAATTTTGGTTTTCAGATGCACTTTTCCCGACCGATTGAAATAAAAATTTGACATAAAGCTTCACTTAAATTCGCAAAAGCACGTACCAAATTCAAAATATTTAAGTCATTGCGTTTATGAGCTATAGCGTTTACATTTTTCTGAAAATACAGACTAATAGAAAGTCAAGTTATTGTTATAATTCGCTCAAAATTTGATAGGTGTCTGTCTACATTACAGATATTAAATATATGTACCGAATTGTATCCATATAGCTATCTTCGTTTTGCAGTTATCGTGTTAACTTATATTCGGACAGCCGGACAGACAAACTTCCTCTGAACGAATGTTTTTCACATTTTTGGCAAAGATAGACAGGCGGGCGGACATTGTTCAAAATTTGATAGAAATCTACAAATTTTAAGCATGCATACCAAATTTCATCCGACTAGCTCAAAGCGTTTTTGAATAATCTTGGTCACAGATACACCGACAGACGGTCATTTTCCAAAAATGCGTTTTTCGAACTCAGAGAAGTCTAAAACGTGCAGATTGGTCAAAATCTCGAGTTTGAATATGTTGACGATTACTATACTTTCTCTATACTTCGTATACGATAAAGTAAAATATTACTAGGCAAAATGGTGGAAGAACATAGCCAGGACTATTGAAACGTTTATGGAGCTGCATTCAGTCTCAAAGCAAAATATTCATAGATTAAGTGGTAAGGAAATGCTGTGTCGTGACATGCTGGAGTGGCTTGCATCAGTCTGTGTTGAGAGAGTCCTTATATCCACATGGACGAAATTTTAGCCGGAAAGCGATGTCAAACACTTCTAGGAGGTATTTGAGTGGTGTTTGTGAAGCTTTAATCCACAAGACTTTGTTTCTGGCCAAGATTATGCAGCTAAAATGAGATGGTAACGACATCGAAGAACTGGTGGAAGAACATAGCCAGGACTATTGAAACGTTTATGGAGCTGCATTCAGTCTCAAAGCAAAATATTCATAGATTGAGTGGTAAGGAAATGCTGTGTTGTGACATGCTGGAGTGGCTTGCATCAGTCTGTGTTGAGAGAGTCCTTATATCCACATGGACGAAATTTTAGCCGGAAAGCGATGTCAAACACTTCTAGGAGGTATTTGAGTGGTGTTTGTGAAGCTTTAATCCACAAGACTTTGTTTCTGGCCAAGATTATGCAGCTAAAATGAGATGGTAACGACATCGTAGAACTGGTGGAAGAACATAGCCAGGACTATTGAAACGATTATGGAGCTGCATTCAGTCTCAAAGCAAAAGTTGCAGATTTGGTCAGGAGAGGAAGAAGTAATTGAAGTAATAGAGCGATAACATTCCAATCAAATATGGAGATGCTGAAAATAACAAATTCATTTGACGAAACTGAGACACAAAATTATCGTCAACATTTGGAGCACAGCCAAAAAAAATGTCATCAGACAATTTTCTTGTAAATAAAGCATATATTATAAGTAATAAGCATTAGTATAAATTAGTTTGAGTATTTTTTTTTCAATATGGATTGCATTGTCTTTTTGGACATGGATTCCAATGGGGGAAAAAATTTCACTTAACCAGTTAACTGTCGATTGCCAGAAAGATTCAGGAACGAATTGTACTCGTTAAGTGAAGCATCCCTATATATAAAAATTGCATTGTTAAATTCTGGAAACATTAAAACAGTATATTGTCATCAAAAAAAGCAGAAATATGCAAAATATCGGCACATCAGCAATTGACGGCACATTAGAAAGGTCTGTTACAAAATTACGACATATTAGCAAGGTCTTTTACAAAATTCAGTATCTTAAAACATGAAACAAATGAAGTGTATCATGTTAACATCATAAATCAAGTGAAATAAAAATGTTTAAATAAATAGTTGAATGATGCTGAAGGAAAAGTATTCATTATTTTATATTTGTTCTTTTTCAAAATCATTTTGATGACAAAATTTTATATAAAGGTCAAATATATAAAAAAATATTATACAAAAATGCCGATTTTGAATTTTGAATTATTTTAATTTTATCCATACTAAAAAAAGATTTGTATCAAATCAGTATATATTTACTTTAGCGATAAAATTTTAAAACAAGAAAAATTAGGAATCTAATGTTAATAACTATATCTATTTAGAAATATTTTTATTTTATGTTTTCTCTCCATCATTAAAATTAAGCTAAATATTAATTAATCTGTTTTGCAATTAAATTTTTTTCCAAGAAAAATATCGTTTTCATTTTCCTCTTTTAAAATTAACGGTTTAAGAAGAGAAAAAAAGCATTACATTCGGCACTTTTTACGAATCAAAATTAATTACAATAACTGAATTAAAGTACAATAATTGAAAACGAATAATTACAAAATTAAAGTAGTTGCCAGAAAAAAATGAAACAATATACGTAGATGATGACAACAAATTTAAACGTTTTTGAAATGTTATTTTTTATGCTAAATTTTTTCTACTTAGCTTTAAAAAAATACTATCATTCTTTCAAAAACGGTATTCTTGTGTTTAAAAAATCCTTTCAATATCCATTTATTACTTTGATGTTGAAATATAATTATAGAACGCTACAGATGGTTTTGATTTCTGTTCATTTTAATTATCTTACCATGGTGGATAAAAACATTTGTATGAATTTCATATGAAGAAACAAATGTAAAATAATCAGAGTATAAAGAATTAATATAAATTTCACTAAAAAAATAAGTGCATCGCAAAAATTTATTATAATTATTTATTTATTTTTTAATTTGCATCTTGCTGTCTTCGAAGATATGAATATTTTATTTTAATTATTCAGAAAAATAAAAAATATCTGCAATGTTCTAACATTTTGGATAAAAGCAAAAATTGATTTCTGACCATATTTAATTGCAAAATTTACAGCTTAACAAAGCCAAAAATTCAACTTTTGGTATAGTTTAAGAATTATTTCTTGATATTTCTCGAACCGATTAAGGACTCTAGAAAAACTCCAACCTGCTGATTATTACATTTTTGAAATTCACGTTTTTTGTAGAAAATATTCGTCAGAGATATTTCATTTTAACGTATTTTATCTAAACGGTATAAAAGCAAATATAAAGACCATGAAAACATATGAAATACCTCAAACTTTCAACTCAAATTAAAATTAATGTTTTTCAAAATAAAACACGCCGGTATATGTCTACCAAAATTGAAGTACAAAATAAAGCTTTACAACAAACCAAAATAAAGTCAAGATAAATATAAAAAAATCCACTTCTTTAAAAAAAATTTCTCTTGGAATTTCCGTTTTGTTTTAAATGGCTGAAGAGATAGAAAGGAAAAACGAGCAGATTTGGAAGTTTTCGATGCTACAAGAAACAAGCTCACAAAACTAGAAGTGAAATCCAATTTATTTGAAACAAATAAGCCTTACAACGAAATTGAAAAAGCATTAGCAGATAGGGTTTTTTGCAAATCCTTTTATCAAATGCAAACAATTGAGTTAACAGTTTTAACACATGAATAAAATATTAAATTACGTGTTTCTTTTGACTTTAAATATACGACACAAATAGAGCTTTTGGAATTTATTAAATAAAAATAGAGATTATCGAATAAAAAACTTTAAGAATATAGGTGAGTGTTTTGAATTTAATGATACAAAATCTCTTATTATAATTTTGTAAATAATAATTGTCAAATACATGTAGAATTCTAGTATATCCTTGTCTATCAATAAATTTGGAAAATTTATTGATGTATAAGTATATATTAAATTAAAAACTTACTATAGAGATCAGTGATGCAATGAAGGTGTTTTTTTTACAATAATTTATCAATTCTATGTATTATATGCCTTTATTGAACGTGATTAGTTCCATGTTCGGAAAAATGAAGTCTGCAAATAGATTTTCACTCACATTTTGAGAATAATACTCATGAAATTGTGTAATCGTCCATTCTCAATGACAATATATTATTTTAACATTTTCAGAACTAAATGTCAGTTAATCTATAAACTTAATTTTAAAAAAACTTGCAAAAAACAAAACTTGCCTTAAAATAAAACTGATTTATTGGATTAATAATATAGAGAATGTAAAAGATCATAAAATAATTTTTCTTGAATTTATTTTTTAGAAAAAATAATATTTCATATGTGTTTCATTTTCTACAAACACGTGCCGAAAATTATATTTTTGCAGATTACATTTCCAAAAAGATTTAATTTATTTTTAATTGGAGCTTTAATGAATGTGATGGCAACATTTTGAAAAAAAGCTAATTTTTTCCCATGAATGCGAAACGTGCTCGTGCAGCTTAAATTTTATTTTTATTTTTTACGAAAAAAATTGTTGAAAAATATAGTTAAAATATTTATTTAAAAACTCATTAAAAATAGAAATTTAATTTTAAGGTTAAAACATTGGTATCATTTAAAAGATAAATTTTTGATCTTTAACTTCATGTAAAAATCTTTTTTGTGAAGTAATATTTTTGGAAGTTATAGCAGAAACACGTCAAAATTTCGCTTAATTTTTAAATACATAAAATTCCAGTTAAAAATTCGAAAAAAGAACCCCCAGGTGCACATTCCCGGCCTCCAAGGTATACACGCGCCAAATTTGGTAGCTGTAGGTCAAACGGTCTGGCCTGTAGAGCGCCAACACACACACACACACACATTGAGCTTTATTATAAGTATAGATTTATATATTGTTTGCGAAGTCCGATTTTAAATTTATTTCCTGACAGTTTCTTGTCATTTTTTGAAGCATAAAAAGATTATTTTCCTTTTTTTGTTATGAAATCTACAGTTAAATGAAACTAAAAAATATTTTGCATTTTTTCCCTTTATTTTGATAAATGTGTTATAAAATTAATGCATCATTTATGAAAAAAATCTTATTAGAATAATATTAAATTCGAATTCTTTATTCAGTATTCTTTATGCATTATTCCTCGTGGTAAACAACTTTGATCAAATAAAAACAAACTTTATGCTGCTGAAGGAATATAAAACAAAAAATATGAAACTACATAGTGTAAATAACCCTTTTAAAAAAATTCTCTAAATTATTTATAAATTTTCTCGCTTTTATTACAATTAAACTAAATATGAATTCAACTAGCTTAAAATATTTTCTTCAGAAAATTTTGCTTCTTTTTTCTGGAAAAAAAATATCGTTTTCATTATCTCGTGAATTTATTAATATACAGTGTCTCACAAAAGTGATGGGACACTTGTGCTTAACAAAAGGAAACTGTAATAAAATAAATTAAAAAACATGTACAAATTTTTGTGGGTGTGTCTCGTACTTAAATTTAGTAACAATTATTGCATAGCATACATTTTGTCAAAATATTAAAGTATTAATTTAATAAAAATACAATTGTTTAGAACGGAGCAAAAAATAGCTCACATAAGTGATGGGACACCATTAGATATGCAACAAAAATCGTCTGAAATAAGCAATAAAAATATTTTTGGTGGTTTTATTTTTACTCAAAAGCAATTGGCAATAATTTATAAAATCGTCTGCAGTATTTATCTCCAGTTTGTTTTGGAATTATTGTGTTTTTTAGCTCTGTGCAGCCATGAATGCTAAACGAAAAGAAACTTCACCTGAAATTCGAAAATTACTAATTTGCATATTGAACATGGAAAATCTATTAGAAAAACTGCTGAAAGAATTAACTTGAGTCATTCAACAGTTTTCAATACCATTAAACGATATAAAAAGAATCGTATTATTCAGGATAAAAGAAGACCTGACCGACAATCAAAGCTATCCAATGGAGTAAAGCGAATTATCGTTCGAAATATTAAAAAAAAAAATCCAAGAAAGAGGGCTCCTAAAGTTGCTGCTGATTTACAAGCATTATATGGAATAATTATTAATCCTGAGACTATTAGAAGAGTAATTCTATCTGCTGGATATCACGGTAGAGTAGCCAGGAAAAAATTCTACGTAAGTGAAAAGAATAGAAAACTCAGACTAGCTTTCGCAAAATCCAACATAAATAAGAATTCTGATTACTGGAATAAAGTTATATGTGCTGATGAGAGTAAATTTAATATATTTGGTTCTGACGGTAGAATCTTGGTGTGAAAAAAACCCAGGGAAGAGTTTCGCAAACAGAACTTGGTGCCAACAGTAAAACATGATGGAGGAGGAGTTATGGTATGGGGGTGTATGTCGTCCGCTGGAGTTGGTAATCTTGTTTTTATTGACAGTATAATGGATCAGTACAAGTATATTGACATTTTAAAGCAACATTTGAAACCTTCAACACGAAAATTCAACCTTCATAACGATTTTAAATTTTACCAGGACAATGACCCCAAGCACATTGCTTTGAACGTTAGACTCTGGCTGCTGTATAACTGTCCTGAAATAATAAAAACACCACCACAATCTCCAGACTTAAATCCCAAATAGAATATTTGGCAAGAATTGGAATCAAGAATTCGCAAACACACCATTTCTTCAAAACAACAATTAAAATCGGTGCTTCAAGAAGAATGGGGTAAAATCACTCCAGAAATCACAAAAGAATTAGTCGAATCCATTCCAAAAAGATTAAATCATGTTTTAAAAGTAAAAGGAAAAACCAACAAAATATTAAAACATTTTAAAAAGTAAAATTTTTGGATAAATATTTGATGGAAAAGTAAGTGTCCCATCACTTATGTGAGCCATTTTTTGCTCCCTTCCAAACAATTGTATATTTATTAAATTAATACTTTAATATTTTGACAAAATGTATGTTATGTAATGTAATAATTGTTACTAACTTTAAATATGAAAACACACCCAAAAAATTTTTGTACATGTTTATTTATTTTATTCCTGTTTCCTTTTGTAAAGCAGAAGTGTCCCATCACTTTTGTGAGACACTGTATGTCTGAAATATATCAAAAAGAGTTCTACATTCCGAAATTTATCCATACTATCATTTATTGTAGGAAAGAATCTATTAAATTATAGAAATTTGTTATAAAATAATAAATATAAAACTAATAGTCAAAACCAATTAAATAAAAGATATAGAATATATGATCGAAAATAAATCCATTAAAAGTCTATTTTATCCTAAAATTTCGTCATTTCAGTATACGTTTAAAAAAGTAAAAATGTCATTTTGACTTGTGCATTAAAATTATTTATCGAAAGAAAAATTTCTGACACCAATTACAAGCTCCAAATTTCCTTTATTATATATTTTCATAAAATACATATAATAAACAATATTAAAGCAACTTTTGCGTCCAACACATTTTAGAAATCGTTGAGCGATTCAAAAATTCATAATTATATTATACTACATTTAATACAATACGTAAAATAATTTAAAAAACAGCCAAACATTATCAAGTATATTATATTATATTATATATATCGATCTTTTTACAAAAATATTCTTAATATAATTTAAATAACTAAACTATTCTGTAAAATAATATCTTCTCCAGAAAATATCGTATCATCTTTCGCCAAATGGAAATAGATATATATAAAATATATAGTTAGAAAAAATATACTAGTAGATAAAATCATATAATTACATAAAATATTGCTTATTTGGAAATTCATAAATAAATTCGTATAACGCTAAGAAATTTTAAATGCAACAAATTTTATGAATCATCTTCTGCAAAATTTATAACATAAGGGTTTTGAATAATATTTCTGAGAGCTCTAAATTCAGAAGAATTCTTTGAATTCCTTTTGAGAATAGTAAATTTATGCACTACAGGGATATATTAAATCAAAATATTTCCTCTTAGAGCGTTTAAATCAAGAAAACGATATTGAAGAGAATATATGAAAGCCTCTTTACTTTTAACTCAATAGAAAAATAATGTTACTCAAGATATACATCTTTAACAGCCGTAGTACGAATTGAAGCTTAGCAATAAGCTAAAATAAATCAAAGATAACTGCATAGAACTCCAATTCTCAACGGATAAATCGATCATGAAAGTTTCAAATTGTCTTAAGTTGCCAAAAAGATAAAAAAGAAGAAAACAGAAGAGTAAAATTCTCTTTTCGAAAAACAAATGTACAAATAGCAGACAAAAGGTAATTTATTTGAAACAAATAAGCCATACGACAGAAATCGAAAACATTAGCAGACGTTTTTTTACAAAGGGTTTTATCAAATTTTAACACTCGTTGAAAGATAATAAAAATAGTAATATTCTGCGTATGATCGCTTCAAATGGAGAATTGGTATTGAATTTAAATTCATTATACAGTATCTGAATTTTTTATTAAATATTCTAAATGAGAAATCAAGTTTGCTGGGTGAGGAATAATTTGAGACAAGGAAAGGAACGGCAATTTTATCTTTATTTCAATGATACACAATTACTTGCTATTATTAAGCAATGAATAATTTAAAAGAAGGTGTCTAAAAATGGAATGCCTTTTACATTATCTATCGTTTCACACCATCGAAATTTCAAAAACGAAAAAAAAAATTATTTTGGTTGTTTTCATTATAGAAAAAAAAATGTTACTATATTCATGATGAAATTCGAAGAAAGATTACAGCATTTTAATTCTACCTTTTCTGATCATTTTTCGGTGTATATGAAATGGCATTTCTAATGCTATAGTATTCATTAATTTTAAATTGCGTGAACAATTTTCTGGAAAAGTGTTTATTTAATCTTGTGGTGTAATGTAGGTCATTATGATCCGTGCAATGGAAGCAACAGGACGTATGTTTTCTGGAACATTTCTTTAATGATCACATTTCACACTAAACAAACACAAAACACGAAGACAAGACAGGGCATTAGCGCGCGCACACCTTAACAGAACAGCATCTCATCTCATCTCATTCTAATTACAATCATAATGCACTATGGGATGTGTACCTAATCAGGCATCGCTATCTATTATACAAAAGAGAAGATAGAGTAACGCAACTACTACACTAATAAATTTTCATCATGTGAGAACATGATGTTTTGGTTTGGAGTTTTTAAAGCCTAAAAATGCGTAGGCAGGGGTCATAAGAAGTTATCACCCGAAGATGCACAAAGAAAAAGGGAATCAACGCGAAACAGCGGGGTAAGATATGGAAAGGTATATTGTATATTATTTTTTTTAAATTTCTAGCTTTAATTTTCTTAAGATGTTAAATTTTTCTTGTTCTCTTTCTTGTTATTCTTAATTTTCTTTCTTCTCTTCTTCAACTTAAATTTTCAATTTCTCTACCAAGCAAAAAAATTTGGAGCTCGAATGATTTTAAAATAAAACGTAAAAAACATCGTTTTTCTAAAAGGTGATTATTGCGCAATATAGTAGTCACGTGATCATATTTATGACTACTATGTGACGCATATGTAATCTGATAGCCACATGATTGTTCAAACTGGTTTTACACTAGGAAAAAAAATTCTGACCACAAGAAAAAAAATTTAAAAATCCGTTGATTTTGAGATAGATTAAAACCGTCGCTTTTCTAAAGGTTAATGATTGCGAAATATGAGTCATTTGAGAACACGTTTTTCTGTAGGATTGATACCACGTGACTTTAAAAAGATGTTCTCACATGATAACTTGAAATTTGCAATAGCAGATTTTAATTTTTTTATTGAATTATTTTAATTTCATCTCAAATACAGCATATAATTAAAATAGAACATTTTAAAGCATTAATCCAGCTCTGATCTTCCATAAAAGATCCAGTATAGCCAATTACTAGAAGGTGGATTTTAGAATCAACAATGGGGCGACTATAAAACAGCTCGTTCGGATAGGAAAAGGTGAGATTTCAATAAATCGATTAGATTTGGCAGGTAAATGCGTCCTGATTGACGGGTTATCAAGTTAGTATCTTCATCGACTCTCTATCGAGCTGTGCAACAGTGATTTATTTTGGCTGAATCAGAGTTGAGTTGATGAGAGAACTACGAAATAGCATTAAATTATAGTTTGGAACTTTGTGGCTTAACTTAATAATTTCAAATTTCACTCAGGATGAATATGTCAGGAATTACGAAGCTCGTAATGTTCACAGGTGTATAATAAATTAGAATGTAACATTAATGATGCAATTTCGTGTATAAGTGACCTTGGTCTTCGAATTTATATGAGGATAGCATCTATAAAGTGAGAAGTTTCGAGTAGAATGAGATAATTATGATTTTCAGAATTTTGAAAGATAAAATGAAATAATTTTTGCATTCTTTATATTCGTCTACTGCATTTTTATATTTGTTTCCATACCTTCATATCTTAAGTTATACCAAATAGTATAAACTTATACTGTTTGACATAGAATTTGTATAAAATTTCGTAAAATACTTGGTAACCGTTCAAAGGAAATGAAGGTTTTTAAATTTCGATGATTGTTTTTAAACAAAAAGTACTTTTGACAAGGTTTACTTAGAAAATTTTATTTATGACAAGCATCTAATTTTCAATGTTAATTTTTTAAGTTGTATTACAATAAAATCAAAAGAAAAAGTCAAAATTTCCGATCACACAATTTAACGAAAAAATCCATGTCTGTCTTCCAGTAATTTTATATAACGATAGCTACTTTCCTTTGTTTTTCTTTTCAAGTACAGAATTTTATATTACAAAATTTAGAGATAATAAAATTATCTATAAATCATGTTAAAGAATTTCAGCAAGCAGCATTCAGCACTAATGCGTTTCAGCAGTTAGCGAAACACAAAGTAGCATTTGCCGAAATCAACAATACAGAAACATACTGCAACTCGTTATTAAACCAAAGATAACTAAATGGTGATTCGAGAGAAGCTAGATAATTTACTTCGTATTCAGTCCTCCAAAAGAATTTTTCGCCCTTAACCTACCTGTAAATTTATGGCATTTTTTGGCAGGATCTTCGAATCTCTGCTCCCATTAGAGATATCGCTAAAATCCTTGCATTTTCGAGGGACTTCATTTTTGTCATCAACAAAGTTGTCTTAAGTCACCAAATGGCAGCAAAAGTTGGAAGTCACGGAAAAGGCATCTAACTCGTATCCATTAATATATCAGTAAAACTTTCGTCTTATGAAACTAGCAAAGCAAAAGCTATACAAAGGAATTTTAATGATATTAAAAGAGATTTTTATACCAGTTTATTCGCATATACTTAATCCTTTCTACAAGTAAAAGACACATAATCATACACATTCTATTAAAAAAATAATTTCCTAGGAGTTAAACTTGTGCTGTTACACTAGATTCATTATAAAAATTCATTAATCTAGATGTTAATGAAATTTTTATCAACAATTTTAAATTTATTCCAAATACCAAATGAAGTTTTTTCCTCACCACCCCAAAGGGAAAGATATTTTTCATGGCTTGTGGAAGAATTATGAAAACCAAATCAATTCCATTATATATACATAAACGGTGCGAGTGATTGCCATGAAACTTACATACTCTCTCAATAAAGTCTTATCCCTCTCTTCACTCTCACTAGGGGACACTTCAGAAATGAGGATGAGAAGCTTCCGGTATAGTGGTTGGTTCTCGCTACCCTGGTGGGTACATAGATTGTGGTGGTCGGCTACCTCCTATCGATGACGGGACGTGCTGCCCACGGGCCGGATCGTATCATGGCCGGTGATGGCCTTTAGGACTCAACCTTACTTCTCACCGATGCTATCGCGGCGGTCCGATCATTTAAATTTAAACGAATGCTTCTAAAGTAATCAGTGTGGTTATCCCTCTCACCGTGTAAGATTCGGGATCTTGATTAAGGTTGAGAAAACCTTACATGGCATTGAAGAACAATAGTTACGCACTATAGATCATTGACTTGAATCTAAAAGTTTTACTGAATCTACCGAAAGAATAGGGTTTTTTGACACTTGCCGAGGTTAATCAAAATTTTACGGGGAACTATAGTTGTAGATACAAGATCGTATACCGAATTTTATTGATTTAAATCCATGATTTATTGTGTTTACCCGAATTCGAAAGAACAGGCCTACTGACGGTCAACTCTGACTAATTTAGCTCCAAATTTGATAATAATTTACATTTTGGATGCTAAGCTTGAGTGTCAGATTTTATTTATCCACCTTTTTACATTTTGTGGAAATATATTTTAATTGTATTTGAACAGAAAGACATAGAACTTCCTTTATATGGATTTAGTTCAAAATTCAATTAACACATTTTTAATGTAATACAAAAAAAGTTTATGCTTTATTTCATAAGAAATAACTTTATGCCTAGTAACACGACAGTACTTCTTTCAGGCATTATTGTTTGTTTCTTATATTAAATTAACAACTGTGATTTTAAAACATTCATTTCGGCAAGCTGGATTGCAAAGGCAGATTCCTTTACATCTAAGCTACTGTCTGTAAATATAAATCGTTGATGTTAGAAACAATCAAAATTAGAGGTTGAAAAATCACTTTTCAGCCCTTCATTTCTACTATATTGCAGTTAACGAAAAACTTTAAACACAAAAGTTGTTCGGATTAATTTGCCTAATTGGATTTATTTTTCCTCGTCAATATTAAGCAAGTTATAGCAAATTGAAAATTTCAATCCCTCACCATTTCCACCCCTTCCGAGCTAGATGGACCATTTACGAATGCATCTGAGATTTTTACGTTTCTAACAATTATCCAGTTAAAATCCAAACAAAATTACTCTAAGGGTTATACGCATATTCTATAAACTTTTGAACGAGGGGTAGTTTTGGCTTGAGGGGACCATGATCGATGAAGAACTGCAGAAATTATCGATGTCTTGTCATGAGAGTCATTGCAATACTTTGTCTTCCAGCAGGAATCTACCTAAAATGCGATGTACGAGACCGCATTTCATTTACACTCAAATTAAATTTTCTAATGGATGTATTAGTATGAAAAGCTGCCAATATATTTTGCAGATATTTTTCTTGATATATAGATATGTTTTAGAAATTTTTCAAAATATATTATTATTGAAAAAAGTAAATGCTTTGAAACATGCATTTTCTTCTCAAATTGCATGTTGCAATAAATAATATTCTTGAAAAAACGCATTACTTTTTAAATCATATTTACTTTTACAGTATATGAAGGTATATAGAAGACAATATAGTGTAAAATTCAACTATTATGTGAAAAATAAAAAAAAATTGACAATGGGTAAAATTGGCCTTTTTTTTTTATCGGCTTATTTGACTTTCATAGCACTGTTTTCTACGGTATTTTAAACATACAGGTTAAGAACTAGTATAAAAATCAAACTATAAATTCTGTATATATCTCTTGGTATATTAATATATTTTATAAATTTTTCAAAATACATTATCATTAGAAAAATTAATTATGTTTGAACATGCATATCAAAATCAGTTGAATGCGAACTTTCATCGAAAAACTTTTCTGTACATTTATCCTTATCACTAAAATGACTTTCTGCTTCATTTAAAAGTGTCAGGAACACTGCTTCATAATAGGATCAGTAAATTGGATGATATTTCGGGGCCCAAGTTTTAGCGTCATCTGCTAAGCCTTGTTTATAACTGGGACACTAACCTTTCTTAGAGACCGCGCTCGAAGAAATAACTGAATTATTTTAAAAAGCATATGCTGAAATCGGTTGAAAAAATGCACGTGTATTGAAGGTCAGAAAACAGGAAGCTACAGGGTCAATCCATTCAATTGAGCTAAAAATAGAATAAGGGTGACAGAAAATTCATTGCTAGCGGTCTCCCAGACCGCACGCCCCCAGTTAAGGGTTAATATAACATGTAATATGTATATTTTTAAATTTCCACCAAGGAAAGTTGGTGACATAATGATTTGATTTCATGTTAAGTCTGGAAATATACATAAGAGTTTGAAGAAAAAGTAATATTGGTGGAGAAAAATGAAGAATTGATTTTGACTTTTTTTTCAACAAGTAATAGTGACTGAAAAGATAAGGAAAGAAAGAAACATATCTCGAATCAACCGTCTGTGGTTGATTTTTCAACCAGGACGTAAACTTTGATTGATAACATTGAAGTTGTCAAAATGATATCTTATTGTTCGTATATCAGCGAGTATGATGGAATTGATGACGGTGAATTGGATATAATAGATTTAAGGAACACCAGTTTCAATAAATCAAAAGCCTGTTTTGATAATGAATGATTATTTCCATTTCAGTGAGTTCAGATAAAAATTATATTCTCAGGCCCTGTCGACGAAGTAGATGATAGGAAAGTACATTTTTTTTTCTTTGAGGTAAATGTCATAGAAAAGTGATTTGAAAAGTGTGTTGAATAATTTATTTGAAATGGAAGCTCTATTTTCCACAACTAAATTCAGTTATTAATCTTTTTTTATAAATTACAATGCATATTTTTCGTTAAAATTTTATTTTAGTGTCTCGGAATTTACAATCAATTCCCAAATTTTCCAGAGAAGGTTAAAAATAAAAGGCTTATAAGGTACTCCAAAATAAAGGTATTAGATAGTTATGATCTCTTATATGCAATATTCCATGATACGTTATGTTTTTACTTATGAAGATAAGTCAAAAAGTAAATGATTTTTTTCTATTTCTCTTTCCAGAATTTGGTAACACTGTTAGTATACAGCGCTGAATTATTGTAGTCGGCAACACTTTTACGCAACGTGTCACACTTATTCCAGCGTTAGTCGTTGGAGTGCAGCAGATCGTTAAATATGGCAACTCTATTGTTGATCTGCACCAAGAGGGAAATGAAGACAGTGATTCTCTTTTTGTTGGCGGAAGTTGTTAAACCTGCGGAAGTTATTCGTCGAATGCAATCGCAGGATGGTGACAGGTTTTTATCGCGAAGCAAGATCAACGAATGGATAGAGCGCTTCAAACAGGAAACAATTTCAAGTGGAGACGAAAGATCGGACAGGTCATCGACGTCAACCACTGCGGACAATTTGAAAGTCGCTGAGGATATGGTGATGGAAAACAGACTAAACTAGAAAAAATTAAAAACTGAAATTTTAGTTTCAGACTAAATTAAACTGAAACTGCAATCAGATCCAAACGTCGTGGAAAACTGCGAAAAAAGTGTCATCCAGCAGTAAAATAACGCTCGGTCACATTCTGCCCAATGGACGGCCAAAACAATAAAGGAACTGGGATTCGAAGAGCTGGAACAGCCACCATAAATCCAGACCTTACTCCAAGCGATTTTCATGTATTTGAACCATTGAAGAAAGTGCTAAGGGAAAGATTTGAAACCGATGAAGAAATCATTGAGGCATTGCAAAATTCTTTACAGATACATTTTTCCGAAGGAATCAAAAAAATTTGTGAAACGTTGAGAAAAGTGGGTGCAACTCCAGGGTGGTTATGTAGAAAAATAATGCATGCTTTTCTATCATTAGAATAAATACACCTTTTCTCAAATGTTCCTTTACTTTTGACTCTCTTTTCAGAGTATCACACATACATGAGAGTGTTGTGTACGTAGTGTACCAAAGAAAACCGGCACTTGTATATGAATTGCATAGGATTGGCGAACAATAATTAGGAAATACTTATTTTTGGCATGAATATAGCATAGGTTTTTGCGGGGGGGGGAGGCTTGTCCCCTTCTTTTGGGGGATTAAACCCTGCATGTGGTTAATACACAAGTATCAAAACTGAGGAATAAGTATTTTGGATTTCTTTTTTCCTCACTTATTGAAACCAGAATCTAACATTAGACGATAATTATAGCCACTAGAGAACATACCAAAGTTCACTTATTTAAGTGATGGCGCTTCTGAATTATTGTGGCTATACGTATGCAAAACTACAAACTAACAGATGATTAACCCTCTGACTGATGCGATTAAAAATTTGAGAAGATTTCTGCCTTTTGATACTAAATCGATAAATTAAACTCCGTTTCTCTAAATTTTTATTTTTTGAATTATTGCTTTTAGACACATACAAAAGTACAGACCGACCGACAGTCATCTCATAGATGAATTTGATTTCAAATTTAATACAATCTAGATTTTCGATGATAAATCTGTGTAAGAAATTTTATTCATTCAACTATTTTTGTTTTATAGTTACCATGCCAACCTATATTGGGCAACCAAATAGACAGATTTTTTGTGAATAAAATTAATTCACAACTTAACAGAAATCTGATAAAGTGGTGTAAACTCCAAATACCAAATTTGATTTATTTAATTCAAAACATTTTTGAATTATCGCTTCTCAAACGGAAAAATATAGTTTGCTAAAATGTGCTTTTATTTCTCGGAAGGTAAAACTTCGAGATTTTTTTGTACTTTTATGTGCAATTTTTTTTTCAATTTCTATTAAATGTTTTAAAATTTAACACCGAGGAGTTTGAAATAGGGAAACAGTAAGATTCCAATCTACTCCACCATTTATTTATTTTTTGAAATTTTTGTTTAATATGTTTTGGTAATTTGTATTGGTTATGAAGCATTAAAGAACTGATAGACTGTTCAATTTCAAGAGATTGCAAATGTACAAAGACAGTCCATCAAGTGTTATGGTGTAATAAAAACGGTAAACGTAAAAATTAGAATTTACATTAAAAATATTATATATGAAAGTGTTTTAATTCCGAAAAACTTCGGATATAACATCTAATATTACATAAAAAAGAATAAATTTCCACATCTGTAACATTTTTTATGAATCCTTTCTTAAAGAACATTCAGATATTATTAATATAGCATTTATATAATATAATTAATATAACATTTATATAATATAATTAATATAACATTTATATAATATAATATAATATAACATTTATATAATAACATTAATATAACATTTATATGAAGCTAAGGTTATGTAACAAAATGAAAACTGAAAATCTTTCTGCAAAAGACTAAATGATATCAACAGAATACTGATGTACTTAGAAAACCGTTTTTATATTTAATTTTCACTTCGTCTTTACAAATCAGCTATATATTAATTTCGATAAAAAAATTTTTGCTGAGTATTTTTCTCTAATTTTCTGGAGGTAAACATATTGTTTTCATTATCTCATACTGAAATGCATGACTTAAAGAAGAAGAAAAAATATCGAATCATCACCTATTGTTCGAACAAAATAATACGATTAAATTAATGCACTTTATTTTATTAGTATTTTTATGATCTTAATAAAAGCTAATGACAAATTTATCATAAAAAGAGTAATGTTAAAAATATCGCGAATGAATACAAATGCCACAAAATAAATGCATTCAAAAAAGTCATTATTATTTTTGATATTCTTGCAAATTCCATAAATTCTCAAAAATATTTTATCGTATCTTAAATATAGAGAGTAATAAATATCACCTTTTAAAAATGCCGCGCATTTTTTTTCACTATAACCATTTATCATTATCTTGCTAAGACATTTTGAGATTAATAAGGAACTGAATTTCTAATTTTTTTTGTCAAATGTATGAATTATTTCTCGTTCTTAGAACAGAAACAAAGCTCTAAAAAAGTTCTTATACACCTATGCTATGAAAGAAGATATATCGAAATAAAGATAGAGATTTGCTGTTGGCAATATTAAATCCGTAAGAGTTAGAAATTGCATGTTTCATATCAGTGTTCAAATCTAAAAACAAATTAAAAAGATTTTGCTCTCAAAAAAGTTTTGGCAGATCACATCTTCCACAATTTCAGTAAGAAATGAAGCTTTGCAATAAGCCAAGAAAATAAAGATAGCCTTACAAAATCTCTTCTCTGAAGATAAATTGATCTCCAAATGTTCAATTTATTTATATCTGTCGTAAAGATAAAAGTAAGAAAATGTAGAGACTATCAAATGCACTAATAGAAGACACAAAAATGTAGTTTATTTGAAATAAATAAGTCTCACGACAGAAATAAAAAGCATAGCAAACGAAATTTCACAAAGCTTTATAACAAACATCCATACTTGGTAAATAATCAAAAGATGGAGATTTTGGCACCATCGTAAGTTTAAAAAAAAACTGTTCTATAAGAATGTAATAAGACTAAAATAATAAGAATAATATAAGAATAGTTTATACTAATAAAATTATTTAATAAGAAATTAAAAAATATAGTAACTGAAATTTACTAAAGAAACAGTGTCATTATAAAGGATTAGTAAGAAATAAGTAACCCACTTCAGAGGGCTCTAAAATGCGTTCTACTGGTCCAAATGAGATAAAATTTGAACTACAAATTGAGATGATGCGCTTTACATTTACTAAATAAAAAATAGAAAAATTCACCGTTAGGTGGCGTTGTAATGCACATAAAAACATTTAATATGGTTTATAATTGCTACATAAAGTATAATTAAAATTGCTCAATATGTCCTTCATTTTCAACAATACGCTGTAATCGGAGAACCATATTTTCAATAGATGACCGAAGTGAGTCTGCCGGAATATTAAAAATATGGCGCCGAATGTTGTCTTTCAGATCTGGTAGAGATGATGGCCTTTGACGGTAGTTTCAAATAACCTCACAACCAAAAGTCGCAAAGGTTGATGTCCGACGAGAAAAGAGATCATGCTATTGGGAAACGACGGCTGATTACTCGTGCTTCTCTGAAATGCTGTATTAACAATCGCTTTACACGACTATCAATGTGAAGTAGTGCACCTCCTGCATGAAAATGATGTCTTGAAGGCATCCATGTTGTAGAAGAGTTGGGATTACGAAATCCCTCATCATTTCATGGTACCGTTGTCCTGTGACGGAACAAGTTTGGATTCCATTTGAAGTTATCTCTTCAAAGAAATACAGTCCAATGATAAAAGGCAGCTTTAAAACCACACCATATTGTCACTTTTTTCAGGATGCAAGGGTTGTTCTTGGATAACATGAGTGTTTTCCTCTGTCCACATTCGAACATTCGACAGTTGTGGGTGTTAAATTGCCCATTGAGGCAAACGTGGGCCTCATCACTCCACAGAATGTTCCATGGCCAAATTGTGTCAACTACTATGCGAGGAAGGAACTGAAGTGCAAAAGTTTTACGGACTTCCAAGTCTCCGTCCTGCAACAGGTGCACAGACTTTATTTTGTATGGATAAAAATGCAAATTCTGCAGTACTATTTTTCGTACAGATGAATACAGCAAATCCAGAACACGGAAAACAATTGGCAAACTCACACTATTATGCGGCGACTGATTGCTGGCTTCAAGGAGCGCGGTAGCAACATTTTCCACCCTGGAAGACGGGATTTGTTTTCGTCCTCTACTGGAAGAATGCCAAGTTACTCAACTTTTTCAAATTTCTGAATCATCTTTCGTAGGGCACCTAGAGACATTGGACCTCTTCGTATCTACTTCATACGAGGAAATTCCTTTAGTGCTACAACGGAGTTTTGTTGGTTCTGGTAGAAAAGTTTCACCAGTTGCGCTTTTTCTTGCAAGGTAGACATGACAAACAGAGAAGAAACTAATGTTCGTGCAAAATCCGCCTTTTTTTTAGCCAGAGAAAAATGGTAATAGAAATGAGCTGTAACGCAAGTTATGTTTCACATTTTCAATCTATGCAAATAAATGCCATTTGTGTTACAGCGCAATCTATTGCTGAATTTTTGTACTAAATGTTTTTAATAAATGTAAAACGCATCATCTAAATAATCTGTAATTCATATTTTATCTTATTTGGAAAAATAGAACGCATTTTGGAGCCTTCTGAAGTGAGTACCTTATTTTTTACTAACCCTGTATATGGAACATATTTTACGATGGAATGGAATGGAACATATTTACGATTTATTTTATTTTGATACTAAATTCTGCACTGTCACTATATAGGGTGTAAGTCTTGAACAGTTTCTGGAGAACATGATGTTATAATCATAAAGCATGTTATTTTTCAAACGTTAGCAACAATTGTACTTAATTTTATCGAGTATATTTCAGGCTCTATATATCTATGGGACAGAAATCGAGCTTATAACTAACTGCCGAATGGAAACATTTATATATCAACAAAACATCATACGATTTTCAAACTGAATTAATACATTGCACATACGAATTCAGTGAACATTTTTACAGCTGTACTGAATCAAACGCTTCGCTTAGGTAATTAATGGAACTGCAAAATATTATTAAAAGTATTCTGAAGATAGTTCGACAAGTCGCCAAAGAGGACATCTAATCAGAGGAAAGATATAAAAGAAATCAAGAAATGGGCTTCAAACAAAACGTTCATTCAATTGCAAAAGTAGGCTTAACCGTTGTCAGATAAGTAATCGTGGTGAGGTAAAATTAATGTACGGTTTCTCGCCAAGCATATTAAAATCATGCCAATTGTCCAAAAATTGTCTAAAAGTCGGCCATCCTGAGTGTATATCAGAAACGCTTACAAACAGATTTTAAATTTGCAATGAAAATTGCTACGATTATATTTGGCGAAAAATTATTCCAAAATTTTTCACTTTTGGCACCCATATATTAATTTTGTCTAGCAGTAATTGCTATGATTTTCCTGCAGAAATTGATACTCAAACAATTATCATAAAAAGTATTTTTTGTTTTATTTTAAGACTAAAACAATTACCTTTTTAATGACATAATTTCATTTTCGTACAATTTTTCATTTAACTTTAATAATAAATTCAATTTGATACATTCTCAGAAACAATGTTTTTACGGGATTGAAACTCTCCATCAACACATTCAAGCACAAGCTTTTAAAAATCATATAATCCGTAGTGGGATTTTTTCCATTTCCGCTTTTATTTCGTACCATATAAGCTTTATAAATTGCAGTTAATTGCTTTAATTGAATCCATGTGTTTTTATTTTATTAAATTGAACGGAGAAATGTTATATTTTAAAGAAATGCATGCCATATTGATAATTTGATAGCCTAGTAAAAAATAATTGTGTTAAATTTTTAAAAATGTATTTTTAATAAAAGTGTTAATTTTTGTCTTGATATGGCAAATATTCTACATCTGATTAAAATATACACAAAAAAATATTTTTAAAAACAATTAAAAACATTGAGAATGATTTTTCCTTCAACATGAATAAAGTTAATCACTTTTTTGCACATTTCGAAAATTTAATGAAAAAAAAAATCAATCGATAATTTCTCACAAGATGATTATCACAAACTCAAACTACGAACTGCAACATACTAAATTCCAAAAACGAGCCTGCTTTCCACCATAAAAAAAGTTATTGGTGATATCCAAAAACGTAAATGATAGCAAAACAAACTATTTTACCAATCTTCGCCATCAAAGCATAATTCATGGTGAAATCTCATTCCCTTATAGCTATTTATAGGAAAGATCCCATTTTTTACAGCAGCAAAATGAATGTCCAAATAGAGAGCAACTCGAGTCAACATTTTTCCGCCGAGTAGTTTCATAATATTGGCAACGGCTGTGTTATAGCCTCTCCATTTAACAGCATCGGTCGTTCCAATTTATGCTTCAGTTAAAACGCGGCTTGTAATTGGAAGGGAAAATTTTTAAGCATTGGTAAGTTCCAAATATTCATAAAAGTTTTGGAAACTGAGGAGAATAGCAGGGTTAGTTGAGGAAGGACTGTGAAGTTGTTAACTCAGATAGCATCGCAAGATATTTTGATAAATCAATAAATTGGCATTTCAGTGTCTCTTGATTGATGTGTCCTTATCAAGTTATTATCTTTGTCACAAATCTTTCATGTATTTCGTTGCAATTTTTTTCTTGTTTATTGATCCATTGTTTAGTTAAAGAAGGGGAAAAGGAGTCAAACTAAATTTATTTTGCTTGTCTCTTCTTGCATTTCACGATTTCAAAATCGCTGCTGTGTTTTTGGATGAATCGTAGAAATTTAAACTCTCAAGGATAACATTAGTTGGAATTTTCATTTTGAAGAATTTGGAATTTCTTGCTCGATATTCTTCATACAATTTCTTATTATTTTGTTAAAAGTTTCTGAACTACAATTGAACTGAACGTTAAATGTATATTTATGTTTTTCTGTTGTATTTGAAGTTGCAATTAGTAAACAAAAATACATTTTACATAAAATACATTCATAACCCAATTAAAACAGGATATTCAAATCAATATATCAAAATTTTTAATCATAATTCGAAAAAAGTTAGGAATTTGCTACAATCATCTTATTATTGAAATGAAATTCGAGAAACATTTGACGGCAATCGATTTAGAAACCAACAAAATTCAAAGTGTTCAGAATTTCAAGCTGTTTTTCTTTTATAACTTCGAAAATAAATAAATGTAATTTAAAATACAGTCTTTTCCCCTAAAAATATTTAGCTTTTAACTTTTTCTTTCAATTTTAAATTTGTTTAATGTTTCTATTTAAGAACTTTTTATTCATTAGTGAAATATTTTTAGATTGATCGTAAACACAAAATTAAATATCTAATAACTTCTTCGCCTTTTATTACTTACAACTGTAATTTTTTTTTATTGTTTATTTTGAAATACATTCTGTAACTGGACATATTTGGCTGTGTGCATTTTTAAACAAACGATTCATTTTAATGATAAATATTCGTTCATTATTAATTAAAATTATTTCATCAAAAAGCATCCTAATCCCACCAAAAATAAATTTAAAATCACTAACATGTAACAATGTACTTCTTTAAAGAACAGCAGCTATTCTAAAACAAATAAGAACCAAGCTTTCTTTCTCTCCGTTTCCACCGACATCATTAATTTATATTCTCGTTTATCGTGTGGATGGCAACATCCCCACAAGCGATTACCATTTCATTCGTTCATTCTACTCTATCTAAATTATTTTCAGTTTTAAAGATTATAATAGAGTCAAAAATATTCCCAGGAGTTACCGAAAGATTATAGCTTTCCAAAATATAATGTCCTTCCTGGGATTATCAACCAATCATCCGAAACTTCATTAATGAACATTTAATTTCTCCACAGGATTTAGCCTACTTAAAAGAGTATTTACCTCTAAGTTATTAAATAATTAATTCATTAGCTAATATTGGAATTTCTTTTTAATTATACATAGTTGCGAATATTATAATTGCTCGATCTTATTGCATGAATATTAATAAATATGCCATTACTTTGAATCTAAAGGTTATTTAATTTACGGTATTGTTTAATATTCTTGGCATTTACTAGGTTAATAGTTTTATATCATCCCAATATATGATGGTATTTCCATTTCAAAACAGCTTTTAATTTCCTTGCATAGAAGTAACATTTATGAAAACAATTCGATAAAATTATAATGTTTATAAAAGTTTTATAATTATTCCTTAGATTTACATTCTTTGTTAAAGGAAATTTAAAATGAAGCAATAGTATTTTTATTATGAATACATAAAATTATAAGATTTAATAAATATCATTGTTACAATGCATATTTTTCGAAATAATGATGAAAACATTGTGTTGTAGATTTGTCTTAAATTTTCATTAATAAATTGTAAATTTTCGTATATTGTTACAGAAATGCATCTGATGAATATACGGTGTAAGAAGTCCAACTGGCTCGATTGCGGATAATGACATTTAATTCTTCAAGAAAAAAACGGAACACAGACAGCAAAACACCGCCGAAGGATCCACATAGAGTCAGCATCAGAAATCTACGAAGTGAGATAACTTCGGAAGAGTTGATATTGGTGCAGAATTCGTGTGCTAGATGCAGGTCGAAGGTTGATGATACAGTAAATTATGCAAAATGGTATTTTAGTTCTACGAAAATTCAAAAAAATGCGGAACACTGACAATAAAAGCAGCCAAGATGAGCACGAAGACCAACACCTGTTCTTTGTACTTGCATAACATAAGCAAAGAGAAGATTACTCATTAGAAAACAGCTAGAGAACACTTCTGCCACTAATACTCGAAGGAGAGAAATCACTTCTTATGTAAGCACTTCATTTTTTAATGTCTCTCAAAAAGGTATGGAATTTTCTAAAAAGATATCCAGATATCAGTTTTTAATACAGGTATTGCCATAATTCTTGCATTTTACAGAACCTTCATTTTTGTTGCCAAATGCTTCACCAAAGCCCCAAAGGGTAAGCAAATATTTCGCCAAGGTCTAATGTCACTAACCTGGCATACATTAAGAACACTCTTTTTCCGTAATGATACTATTTCAAGAAAACAGTATTTGTAAAATTTCGCTCTTTTGCTTATCTAAATAACTTTGGCTTTTACTGTATATCAAAATACGAAAATAAAAGTAATTCCATAAAAGCATATCTTCAATCTCATTTTAGAAAACACTTCCAAATATCATTAACCTGGAAGCACTGCAACTCCTTATATGTCATGCACATATTTTTTTTTTAATTCATATATTCGTTTTTACTCAAAAAATATTTCGACAAAAAAAATTATTTATTAAAAGAATGGCATTCTTTCAGTTTTAAAAACACTTCAACGGTTTTTTTTTTTTTTTTTGCTGTATTGCTTAAAAATAATGCAATCAAAATGCCACGAAATGAAATTCCATCTTCTAAATAAATTATCTCCACTTCGTATATCAAACAATTCTATCATAAATTATTCCCAAAACTCTATTCTTTTATAGTTCATTGCATTTTACAATAACTGTAACAAAAAAAATTCCACATAAGCAATATTGAAAAGGCAATGCTTTGTTTTGAATAAATAACGTATTTATAAATAGCAAACGTTCTTTTAAATACCATATTCGAATAAAGCAAAAATCTACCGTAATGAAATATGTTAAGGAAAAAAAATGTAGAGCACGTTTCGCTGTATTTTCCACTCCAAAACCCAATTTTAAAATTTTAAGAATAGTCTATTCATCATGTTTTTCGAAGCTATACATGATTTATGAGCAGAAATATGAAAGAAGATATGCTTGAATATTTTATTTATGAATAACAGCTAAAAATTCCTTCTGAAACAGGTAAAATCTTTTTCTACATAAGGAAAAATATTATTTCTTATGTAGAAAGCATAGCAACAAAATAAATATAAATGTTTAGTTCTTAACTATATAAATTATATCTATCGGTTTGCAAGAAGCAATACATAATAATTTAACAGCTGATATATTTTTCTCGATAAAAAAAACTCATGTGGCTTATTTAATTTAGATAGAAACGCAGATAAGATCTCTTGAGATAAAAAAACAATTTTTTTTGAAAGATTGTTTTGCATGTCTTATCATATTTTCTAATTATATGTCAAATCTCAAAATGTTAAATAAAAGCGAAAACATCTAGCAATATTTAAAAGAAATTTTTTTCTCGGGATTTAACAAATAAAAGTGATTAGTTTCTGAAACAAATATTCAACTGTGGACGATTAGTTGAAATAATATTAGTTTTACTGTCTATTTACTTTTTCGTATATGTAGTATAGAGCTCCACTTTTTAGACCACCCCGAGTTCGAAAGACACATTTTTGGAAAATGTCCGTCTATCTGTGTGAAAGATGACTCAACCACGATTTAAGCTAGACGAATGAAATTTGATACACGATTTCTATTTAATGTTGAGCAAAATCTATTTTGAGGAATTTCGTCTGTCCGGCTGTTCGAATATAAGTTAACAAGATAGTAACAAAACAAAAAGAGCTAGACGGATAAAATTTGCATACGTATTATCATCTATAAATTTTTGAACCAAATCCATAGAGGGGCGGCTGACCGTTCTATAGGTCTGTACTTCCAGAAGCATATAAACACGATAAATGGAAAACGCAATAAGTTAAATATATTAAATTTGGTATGGTATTATCATACTCAACCTTCGGTTCTTCGGTAGAATCGGGTTTCGAACTTAAAACTTCCCCATCCAAACAAAGCCCATTCCTTACTACCGGATCCCATGGCCTACATCAAGCTAATATGTGCTATTACATTTGTAAAAGTGGTTAATTCCATAAACATGCGCTATTGATAACGACGTTCTTCGATTTAGGTGCTAATATTAATTAAGTATACAATTTAATAAAGTCGGCTGATTCCACTAGGATATGCTAATACCTAAAAGGACACTTTAAAAAAGGTTTTGTTTTTATATAAAAGTGGGTTGATTCCACAAGCATAAATTCCTATATGCCATTATTTCAAGCATCTATATCCTTTTGATGAAAAAAATTCAATTTCTCATCGAATTCATACAGTTATGTGTAGAACATTTTGAAAATCATTGACATAAAATGGATTTAATTGAATTTGAATTTTTAATCGCTATTAAGCAAGAAAATGCTCGCCTTAGGTATAAGATAATAACATAACAAGTCATTATGGTGTTTTTTTTTTCACATTAGCTCAATCATTTCTTGAGCATTAGTGCCGTTCCTTTAATTATTTCTTTCGTATACAATAAGTCCCATTTTTCAATACTTTTTTCTGGTTCAGTTATTGGAATATCTCAAGCAATTCTAAGTTTAGTGTAGGAAATTGGGCATCAGAAAAACATGCAACTACACTTTGTTTTTACTGACAATCCATCGTAAATGTCACTTTTAATTTAAGTGCACTGATTATTGTAGAGTGCAATGCTTGTTTAGAAAAGGATCAATATCTTTTAAAACTCCAATTCTGTACGGGATTCATTGTACATAATTAATTGATAACTTGTTTGGCACAATATTTTATAACATTGTTGGAAGAAACATAGTTCAGAAACGCTGTTGTGAATAAGAAAATGATTTATTCTCTCGGTTCTGTTTTTCTAATACCTTAAATTCAAAATTTGGTTTTCCATCAATTATTCCAATAAAAAAAACTTTTTTATAAATTAAAAAAACACAAAAATAAGATTTAAGAGCTTAAATAACATTTCAGAAAAATACAAATAAAGTAAATTTATTTAGTTAATTATGTTATGAAATATTTCAGAAAAATGTAAATAAAGTAAATTTAATTAGTTGATTCTGTTATGATTTTAAATTAAAATTGAAAGTTAAAATAAATAAACTTTTAAGTTTAAATATTTTTAAACATATTACAAATTTTAATCTTAATTTATATATTTTTGTAGCATGGTAAATGTTTTTTTTATATATGTGTAATGAAAACACCATTTCAGAAATAGTGATAGTTAATTTTTTAATCTCTAAACATAATATATAATTTTCTTAATTTGTAAAACTATTTTTATATACTACGTATACAAAGTAAATTATTAATTATTGCTATTGCTTAGATGTTGTTTTCTTTTATCCTATATATTAACATTTTTAAAAGATAAAATCGATATTTTTCCTGATATATCTGTAAAAAGCCATAAAAAAAATTCTAAAGTAATATTCTATTTAATTATCAAAATAAAATGTTTACGAAAATTCATATTGATACATGATAGTCAACAGCCATTAAAGAAATGATTAAAGAAATTTCCCACAGCAAATTTTAATTAATATTGAAGTAGTATCGTTTTAATTTTTACATAATGAATGTTATTAAATCTTTTGTTTATTATCTTATCATTAGAATATTATTATCTAGAATAAAAATCTTTTCAATTCATTAAAAATATTCTTTGCTTGCCTGGTCATAAAATGTTGAATAAAAATATCGTACTATATTTAGATAAAAAGATATCGTTTTCAAAAAAAAAATTTAATCCTTTTTCGGTTGTATATATTTTAATTCTCTGGAGAATTTAGCAGTATCTTATAAAATATTTGTAGTCAAATATAAATTTATGAAAAAGGTAATATAATAATTAAATAACACAATAGCCTCGAAAGATATATTAGTATTGATGATATTTTGAAATATGAATAATTAAGTTTTCACGTAATCATTTAATATGTTGTTTATTTAAGAAATATCGTTTTTGGTGATTGCTAGTTTACCGTAAAACTTGGTTTATTTGATTCCACTTAAATATCTTCTGTGTAACCTGATTTTCCCGATTCCTTCAAAACATTATGTTCGTAATGTTATTGTAATGATAGATAATAAACAAAATATTCATAACTTTCAATAATAGAAGTAAATGAAGCATAATAATGAAGCAAATAAAAGTTTGATAAAACAAAGTAAATGAAGCAAATAAAAATTTGATAAAACAAAGAGGAGACGAATTCAATTGCATTGCATAAGTTAAATATATTGTTACAAACCTGCAATTCGGTGTCCCAGCATAGTTTGTTCCATCAACAGAAAGAATGTTTTACATTCATCTGAATGGGACGGAGTCCAGGTGGCGCGTCGGGAGTACCAGAGCTTGGCGACCATTTGGCGACTTGGCGACGAATTTGGCGACTTTGGCGCCAAAATAGATAATACCCGAAACTTCGAGAATTTTCCCGATCCGTCCAGTAGGAACCGAGATACGCCTCAAACATTCCTGATTGGTTGAGAGGCTTCTAGCCCCGCCTCCTGAGACCTATAAAAGGGGCTGCAGCTGCCAGACTGAGTAGTCCGAGTTCGAGAGCAGCAAAATCAAGTCGGAAGGTAGACGACAGGGGAGTTCGAGAGCAGCGAAGTCAGTAATCCGAGTCCGAGTCGGAGAAGTCGAAGACAGAGTAGTCGGAAGCGACGGAGTCAAGCTAGTGCTGGACTGAGCTGTGTGTGTGCTGTTGTATGTTACACGTCTCGGGTGAAGATAATCGTCTTCTGTTCTGTATATAGTTGTCGCTTTTGTGCTGTCCTGTGTGTCTTCGTGTAAATAAACGTTGTTTCTTTTTCCATTGCCGCCTGATTATTGAGCGTTCTCCACACCATATAACTTCCACTATCCAAACGAATTCCGGTAAAGAATTTTCGTAACAATATTGTTGAAAATTATGCAAAAAACGTATTAAAAATTATTTATCAAAATCAGCAATGGAATTTACGTAAATTCCATTGCTGATTTTGAAGAATTTACGTAAATAAAACTGGTATCGATAAAAAATTTATTTATATAATAATGTAGAAATTAGATTTGTGTACTACTATTCTTAAGAATTATCAAGTGAAAATACCAAATTTCGCTTAATGTTTAGTTAATTAAAATTTCAAAAGAAAATGTTTGACGTTTACATTTCTATTTTCCGAATTATATATCTACCAAATTTGGTAGCGCTAAGTCAAACCGATTGTCTTACAGAGCCCCCGACACATACTTACATTCTCCTTTATCATCAATAGGGACAATTGCTATATCTTACGACGGTTTTAAACCAATTTTGATTACTATTATTGGAAATTAAGGATATATTTTCCAATCAGTAATAATCAAAATTGGATTTTTATGTGAAATCGAGGAATTTCTAAGCAACTGGTACTATGGTACTGGTTCATGGCTATTGCTTTGGGAAAAGGCGTTTTTGAACACTTATGAAATAAAATATTTCGACCAAAGCAAATATACTCATACCGGAAACAAAATGATATGTTATTTCCATATTAATATTACAATAGAAAAAGATTTCTGCGATTACATAAAAAGATTATATATCATACTCAACATCTTTTAAATTCAATCCTATTAAGCATCGGATGAATAAAAATACTTAACCGTAAAAGCAAGTCTCTCAAGTTAGTATACAAAAAATTAATAATAATAAATCCCAGAAAAAGCGCGAAATTACGAAAATATTTTAGTAATTATTTTTTCGATCTCAAATAAAATACTTAATCGCATATAATTTCTAAATTTTATTTATAAATGCTCTTATGAATATACAAAACAAAGGCAAAGGAAATTTTCCCATTATATTTAAATTAGAAAAGAACATATTTTGCCTTTTTTTTATCATTGTATTGAATAACAAAGATTTTTTATGTGTAGATTTTGTTTCTAAATAGAACATTATGAAGTCGGATTTTCAGCATTTCAAGTAAACTGTTCTATTTTGGAAGGAAAGTAGCAATCTTAAAAAAAATATATGATGAATACAGAGCACAAAAATATAAGATAGAATAATTATGAATTTATAAATGACTAAATGTAAAATTATATCAGTTGAAAAATGTAATTATACCATAAATTTTTCTTTCTCGGTAAACAAATCTGTAAACCTATATTATTTGTAAGGATAAAGTTATCACTTTACAATTAGACATTATCTAAATGTTTGATAATTTTGCTCTATATCACTTAAGAGAAAAAGTATCTTTCACTTTATTTTGTAAAATATGATATAGCTAAAGGAAAGGAAAAAAACTGTTTCTACATATTTTTGAAAACGTTGCTTACTGCTAATAATAGTTAAATAAAAAATAAAAAAAATTAAAATAAATAATTAAGTTAAATAATATATGAAAAGTTAAATAATAAGCAAAAAATATTGGAAAAGTTAAACAAAATAAATAATATAGAGTTAAAAAAAGGAATATAAATATATATACAATTATATAACAAAGAAATGATTAAAAAATTATGAAAAGAATTTTAAGAAAAAATAAAATATTAATCATATAATCTCGATCTTTACAAAATAAATCGTTTCCATCCTAACCTTACTCGATATATCAAAAAGAAATGAATTATTTAACTGAATAAATTATTTCTTAAAAATTCACTACCATCTTTCACAAAAACTCAAAATGTCGTTTTCATTACAACATAAAGAATGACCTTTAAGAATATTCTGTATCCGGTACGTATCAAGAATCCTTATTTATTGTTCTTCAAACAAAGAAAATAGCTTCCTACGAAAAGTTCTTAATCGAAAAGAATTACATTTAAGTAGTGATATAAAAGTGCTGTTGTGGATGATAAATCTACACACTTCAGAGATTATATAAGATCTAGATATTTCATTTCAACTCTCTAAAATAAAAAAAAGAACAGAAACCAATAAAACATTTCAAATGTTCTTTAGTTCTAATTCAAGATAAAAATGCCAACCCCTATAGAAAGTTAACAGATATACATCTTCAACAACCATATTACAAAATAAAACATCGCAGAAAACCAAAACAAATCAAAGATAACTGCATAAAACTGCATTTCACTGAAACTAAATTGTTCTTGATGTTTCCAATTTGTCTTAAGCTTCTGAAGAGATAAAAGTAGGAAAACGTAGAGACTTCAAAGTCTATGATATTATAAGAAGTAAACGTACAGAAGACATAAAATATAATTTACTTGGAACAGATAACCCTTACGATGGAAGTGGAAAACATTAGCAGACGTTTTTTCAAAAATCCTTGTATCGACTACAAACATCTGACATATAAAAAGAAACGGGTTTGGGAGATGTATAAGGCTTATAAAATAAAGTTTTTTAGGAGGCATTTAAATGTAATAAAATACAGAAAAAATAGGCACGCTAATTCAGTCGATAAGATATGGAATGTTTTAAGAGTATATATATATATGTAATGATATTTTAACTCTAATTTCAATTTAATTAATTTCCAAGATTTTATCTTCATTTTGCCCATAGTAACTTTATTCTAAAATATTCTCTTATTTCGTGATCCAATTCCACTTTCCCTACTTAATTAATTCAAGAGAAGCTTGATAAAATTGCTGAATTGACAAAACGCCGATACTTTCACACGCTCGGCGTGAAGGGGTAAAAAACTGTCCAGTAAGCACATTCTTTTTAAAAGATCCCTGTGTTTCCCTTACATGTGATTGACATGCATCAGAAATCCCTATCAGAATCTTATTAATATATTAGCACTATGAAGAAATATTTTCCCTATCAAAATCACAGGTTATATAAGACGAGAGATAATTTATTTCGCGCTCTTCCCCACTTCTGTTTTTGTAGCGCGCTGTGGCGGACGCGCAATGTCCGCGCGTTTGCTTGTAAATAATTTCTTTCCCGATGGATATTAAAATTAATTTTAAAAGATAAAAAGTCTCTTCACTGTCTTCAAACTGCATTCTGCTTCACCTAAAATAATGTTACATATATATATATATTGCTGTTTTGCATTTTTGTGTAACAAAATTGGCCAGTACTCAATGCAAATTAATAATTTTTGCATAAATGCTTAAGTTATGGATATCTATTTTGTTGCTCATGTATTGTAATGTCATAATGCTATCACTATATCTATGCTAATTGAAAAATAATTTTAAAATGATATTCTTGATATCATTGGCGATTTATTTGGCGATTGATCAAAAATCATGCATGTGTTTCAGACGCACTTTTTCCAACCGATTGAAACAAATCACACTTGTGTTAAAAAATTCTCATGCCTAATTTGATATGCATGTTTCATGTTTCTAAAAGTACTGACCGATAATAAATGTCTTGCTGGATTTGGCTCAATATTCGATTAGTGTATAAGATGATAGATGTTAATTCGTCGCAAAGAATTTTATCAATCCAGCTCTCTTCGTTTTGAAATTTTCGTATTAATTTATATTCGAACAGCCGGACAGACAGGTTTCCTCTGAACAGACTTTGGGCGAAATCTGATAAAAATCTACAAATCTGGTGTAAAGACAGTATACTAATCCACTCAAAGCGTTTTCTATCTTTGTCACAAACAAACAGACGGACGGACATCTTCCAAAAATGTGTTTTTCGAACTCAGAGGTCTAAAACGTGGAGATTCGTCAAAATGTCGAATTTTTACTATAATTTCTCTATACTGCGTATACGAGAAAATTATAAATATTTAACAGAGACAATTTTAACAAATCTCTCTTATTATAGTCTCTTATTACAGCCTTATTATTATAGTCTCTTATTAC
>JAPMOR010071787.1:1235-45418 GCA_026543865.1 Argiope aurantia
AGGACGGTCTACTGTTGACAACCTCGTCCTTCTGGAAACACAAATCCGCAATGCATTTGTGAGGAGAGATCACCTTGTATCTATTTTTTTCGATATAGAGAAAGCGTACGACCGTACGTGGCGTCACGGCATACTCTCAACGCTTTATAATTATGGTTTTAGAGGAAATTTACCGATATTTTTAAAAAACTTTTTATCTTGTCGAACTTTTAAAGTTCGCATGGGTAACGTCTATTCAAATGATTTTATTCAAACTGAAGGTGTCCCGCAGGGTAGCATTCTTAGTGTTACTCTTTTTATTGTACATTTTAGCCAAATAATCAATGTTTTACCTCCATCTGTTCAAGGCACATTATACGTGGATGATCTACAGATCTCTTGCCAAGGGAGCAATATGCAAATGATAGAGCGACAACTGTAGACTGCAGTAAACAAACTTGTAAGTTGGTGCAATGAAAATGGACATACGATTTCTCCAGAGAAAAGTAAATGCGTCCATTTTTGTAGGAAACGGGGTATTCATTTAGATCCCAAAGTTCAGATTCGTAATGCTACCATCCCTGTGGTAAACGAAATAAAGTTTTTGGAGATAATATTTGACCGTAAGCTCACTTTCCTTCCGCATGTCCTACATTTGCGGAAGAAGTGTGACAGGTCATTAAATATTCTCAAGGTACTGTCCAGAACCACTTGGGGAGCAGATCGAACTTCCTTGCTCAGAATTTATCAAGCAGTGACTTTATCCCGTATAGACTACGGAAGTATGGTGTATGGCTCTGCTCGTCCTACAGTTTTACGTAGACTTGATACCATACATCATTCTGCTTTGAGAATTAGCTTAGGAGCATTCCGCACCTCGCCTGTGAATAGTCTGTATGTTCTCTGCCATCATCTACCACTAAGTTTACGGCGTGTAAAATTATCTGCTCAATATTATCTTCGAGCACTGTATGTTCCGAAGCATCCGGTGTGTTCTTTGATATTTCCGATTAGTCTTCGGAGACTTTATAATGCTCGTCGCTCTCACGTACTTCCATTCTGCGAGAGAGTTAAACTACTCCTTCGGGATTATGGACTTCATGATAAGGTAATCCAGACTACCGATCCATTTTCCTTTCCTCCCTGGAATATTCCTCAGTTTTCATTTTTAAATCCCTTCTCTGGTTTTGAGAAGCAGAGTACTGCCCCTATTGTATACCAGAATCTGTTTAATTCTCATCGCTGTCAGTATTCAGATTATTTAAAAATATTTACGGATGGTTCGAAATCAGATGGTCATGTTGGTTGCGGTATTGTTTTTGATACCGACACATTTAGTTACCGTCTAGATTCATCTCTATCTGTTTTATCTGCTGAATTATTAGCCATCTTTTATGCTCTTCAGAGGATTTCACTCTCTTCTAATCGTAAATTTTGTATTTATACTGACAGTATGAGTTCATTGACAATGTTTTCCAACTGGAATAATCAGATTCATCCGGTTGCCGTGGAAATCCTTGATCTTCTAAGGACTTTAAAAAACAGGGAGTTTAAGATATTATTTTGCTGGATTCCGAGTCATGTCGGAATCGCTGGTAATGAATTGGCGGATAATGCAGCAAAGAGTGCATCTTTGCTTTCACAGCGAGACATCCCGTTCTGTGATGCCAAAAATATTTTTCAACGCCGTCTGTACTCCCTCTGGCAGGAATCATGGAATAATCATATTAATAACAAACTTTATGGCATAAAACCCATCATTTCATCCTGGCCTTGTTTACCAGTGCGAGAACTCGATGTCAAGTTGTCTCGACTCCGCATTGGTCACACTCGTTATACTCATAAACACCTTTTATTCGGTGATCGAGCTCCTTTCTGCTCTAGATGCCAAGTGATTTTAACCGTTCTTCATCTTTTAATTGAGTGTCCTAATTTGGATAATCACCGTTTACGTTTTTTCTGTGCTTCAACAGTGGACATGCAAATGCTTGTGGGGGAACGTCCTCACAAAAACCTTTTTAAATTTTTAAAAGCAATTGGTTTTTATAATTTAATTTAAAATCTCAATTTGTTGCCAATTTTAAAATGTTTGGAGATATGGCCTTGTAATTTTTTAATCAGTTTTTAACTATACAGAATCTTGCATATAAATGCCTTATATATTTTAACCATACGACTGGCGCAGTATAGTCAAATATGGCTCTTGCGCCAATAAATCCCACTATCCATCCATCCATCCCACAGTTTACTTACTTGAATCCTTTCATTGGATTCGATAAATCCTCAACTGCGCCTGTTGTTTTCCAACAGATATTTTCCTACCATCGCTATCGATATTCTTCTTTTGATCCAATTTTCACGGACGGCTCGAAATCGGATGGTCATGCCGGATGTGGCATAATATTTCCATCTGATACACTGAGCCACAGTCTTCATAATTGCTGCTCCGTTTTTACTGCTGAGTTGGTGGCAATTTTTTGTGCTCTACAGAAAATTTCACCCTCTACTCAGCGTAAATTTATTGTCTATTCTGATAGCATGAGTGCTTTGGAGACACTTTCACATTACGACAATCGGATACATCCGATTGCTATTAAAATTTTGTTTACTCTGCGATTGCTGCAGAATGATGGATTTCAAATCATTTTCTGTTGGGTTCCGAGTCATGTCGGCATCTTGGGAAATGAGAGGGCAGACTTGGCTGCAAAATCTGCAACAACCTTTTTAAGCATAGGAATTCCCTTTTGTGACATTAAAAGGTTCATCTCTCACCACATATGTTCTAACTGGCAAATTTCATGGGATGTGCAGATCCAAAATAAATTGCATTTCATTAAAACGGACATTGCTTTATGGCCTGTGCATCCTATACGGCAGATGGATGTTCAATTGACTCGTCTCCGTATAGGGCATACGCGCTTCACCCATAAACATCTCATATTTGGAGAAAATGCGCCTATGTGCAACAGTTGCAAAGTTCCTTTTACTGTTCAACATGTGTTAATTGAATGCCCTGTTTTTAATTCTTATCGTGCTCGTTTCTTTAACTCAGAATCTTTAACATTACAAGACCTGGTGGGTGAAAAATACCACCCAAATATTTTTAATTTTTTAAAAGCTATTAATTTTTTCCATTGCATTTAGCATATTTGTTCTCCTTTAGTGATTTTAAAAGATTCAATGAATTACTTCTTTGCTTTGTATTCTCATGAATCAGTTTCGATTCTATTCGTGTCTGTTTCATCTTTATTCTGTTTATTTGTGTCTGTTTCATGTGTTTTTATCTTTATACCGCTGATCTTGGTTTATTAAAAATTCATTTATTAAAAACTTTTAATAATTTTACCATTAGATTGGCGCAGCATGGCCAAGCATGGCTCTTGCGCCAGAAAACACAACTCAACTCAACTCAACTCAACTCAACCATAATGATGTCATTAGCCAACAGCAACTTAACAATTTAGTGGACCAACTTCCTAAACCTTGTTTATTATTAGGTGATTTCAATGCGCATAACATTTTGTGGGGTTCGGAACGTAAGAATTCTCGCGGGAGACAGATTGAGCAGTTTATTGCCAATAACTGTCTCTGTTTGCTGAACAATGAAGAGAAAACACACTTCCATGAAACCACACGCTCATTTCATAGCATTGATCTGGCCATTTGTTCTCCTGAGTTATTGCCATTACTGAATTTTAAAGTCGGAGATGATCTCCATGGTAGTGATCATTTCCCGTTAATTATTTCTTATGCTGATAGACACACCGGAATACATCTTCCACAGCGTTTCCTATTCCAGCGAGCCGATTGGGCCGATTTCACGCAACTAGCAAATATTACTCAGACTATGGTCAGTGTGGCAGACATTTCGGAGGCAGTGCAACATGTTATCGATGTCTTAATAAAGGCTGCAAACAAAACCATTCCTAAAATTTCACCAAGACTACGTAAACACCGGAGACCATGGTGGAATGAGGACTGCCGTGAAAGTCATAAACAGGAGAAGAAATTATGGAATATCTTTAGAAGGTATCCCACGTCAGAAAATCTTGTCGCATTCAAACATGCCAAATCTACTGCTCGTCGCATTCGTCGTCGTAGTGAGAGGGAATCATGGGTTAAATATATTTCATCAATTACATCTCGCACTTCAAGCAAGCAATTATGGAAAAAAGTAAAGGCGGCTAATGGAATTTATCAGGAGTTTGTCGTATTCCTGATTTTCAGAACAGGAAAAGTATACTCCTCCCCATTAGATATCGCCAATACTCTCGGACGGACGTTTGCACAAGTTTCCGCTGTTGAATCCTATATTTCTGAATTTATAGCAACTAAAAATCGCACGGAACAACTCCTTCTGAATTTTCAGGCTCGTAAATCCCATCCATATAATTGTGAATTCAAGATGTTCGAATTGAAAAAAGCTATATCCCTAGCTCATGATACCAGCACTGGCCCAGATGGAATTACATACAGTATGCTTCGGCATTTGAGTGCCGTTTCGCTCTCAAATCTGTTACTTTTGTTCAACAGAATATGTAAGGAAGAAATTTTTCCAGTGGCAAGAAGCTCTGATAATTCCAATTCTGAAACCGGGTAAAGATCCCTCGAATCCTCTGCACTACAGACCGATTGTATTAACCAGTGTCATTTGCAAGGCACTTGAACGTATGGTCAATGCCCGACTAATTTTTAAATTAGAAAAACTAGCATGTATTCCGCTTATGCAAAGTGGTTTCCGTAAAGGACGATCCACTATTGATAATATCGCCCATTTGGAGACTCAAATTCGCAACGCTTTTGTGCGACGAAATCACCTAGTCTCCATTTTCTTTGACGTAGAAAGGGCATATGATCGTACTTGGCGTTTTGGAATTCTTCAGAAACTTTTCAACTTGGGGTTTAGAGGAAAGCTCCCAATTTTTATAAAAAAACTTTTTATCATCTCGTACTTTTAGGGTACGTATGGGGAAATTTTATTCTGATCCTTTTATTCAAGCTGAGGGCGTTCCACAAGGGAGCGTTCTCAGTGTCACACTTTTTATCATGCATTTTAGCGACATTCTAAATCAGTTACCACCATCGGTCCAAGGAAACTTATACGTTGACGACCTTTAGATTTCTTGTCAAAGCTGTAATATGCATCTGATTGAGCGGCAGTTGCAAAATGCAATTACGAAATTGGTTACTTGGTGTGATAAAAATGGACACATTCTTTCGGCTGAAAAGAGTCGATGTGTCCATTTTTGCAGAAAGCGAATTATTCATCCTGATCCGTCAATCTTGATTCGTAATGAGCCAATTCCTGTTGTCGATCAAGTGAAGTTTTTGGGAGTGGTTTTCGATCGGAAGCTCACTTTTCTTCCTCATATCACACAATTGCGAAAGAGATGCGAGAAATCTGTGAATATACTCAAGGTACTCTCTCGTACGTCTTGAGGTGCCGATCGTACCTCCGTACTACGTATATACCAAGCCATAATATTATCTAGGATTGATTACGGATGTTTAATATATGGCTCTACCAATTCTGCTACGCTACACCTGCTAGATACAGTGCATCATTCTGCCCTACGAATTTGTTCAGGGGCTTTTCGGACGTCGCCAATAGAGAGCCTCTATGTCATGTGCCACCAAATGCCTTTGCATCTGCGACGGAAAAAACTTTCATTGCAGTATTATTTCCAAGCGAAGTATCTTCTCAATCATCCTATTACTCATATGGCCATTCCCGTTACTCTTCAAAGATTATATGATGCTAGACCTTCTCATGTTCTTCCTTTTTGTGAGAGAGTCGAAGGCGTAATCCAAAACTCCAGACTCGAAGTTCCTATCTTGTCAATTGATTTTAATGTATTTTCTCCTTGGGAGACTCCCCAGTTTTCTTTTTTCAATACTTTCTTGGGTTTTAATAAAACTACGACTGCTCCAGTAATCTTCCAAAAACTTTTTAGTTCTCATCGCTCCCTTTATGCCTCGTATTTTCCAATATTTACCGATGGTTCAAAGTCAGACGGACATGTTGGTTGTGGTGTCATCTTTGGTGACGAGATACACAGCTTCTGTCTGCATACATCATTCTCAATTCTCTCTGCTGAACTGATGGCGATTTTCTTTGCATTACAGAGGATTTCGCTCTCATCTCACTATCAATGCTGTATATATACCGACAACATGAGTTCTTTAGAGGCACTCCATCATTTTAACTTTCATACGCATCCCATCGCTATTAAAATTCTGGAACTCTTGCAGACTCTCCATCTTCGGGGTTTTAGCATTTTACTCTGATGGATCCCTGGTCATGTTGGAATTGCAGGGAATGAAGAAGCTGATTACACTGCTAAAACTGCTTCTTCCTTGCTGCATTATGAAATTCCTTATAGGGATATTCAGATATCTGTTACTAAATATATTTTCTCTGTGGCAGGTGACATTGGACCAACAGATGCAAAATAAATTGCATCTTATTAAACCGTTAATTGGCTTGTGGCCAGTTTTGCCTATACGAGGTGCAGATGTCATAATGACTCGCCTCCGTATAGGACATACTCGGTTTACTCGTAAACATTTACTCTTTGGAGAGAATGCGCCAAAGTGTCCCACATGCTTTACTGAATTAAATGTTTATCACATTTTAATAGAATGCCCGAACTATAATCATCATCGCTCTCGCTACTTTCATACATCTCATGTAACTCTTTCAGAATTGCTGGGAGAGAAACACCATCCAAATATTTTTAACTTTCTGAAAATTATCGGCTTTTTAACAAACATTTAACTTTTTAACCGATGTTTGGAAATTTATCATTTAATTCTTTTACATTTTAACTCCTTTTGCTTAATGTTTTTAAGTGTTGTTATTTAAATAGATTTGAAACTTTTTTTATCGCATGTATGGCGCAGTTTGGCCGAGATTGGCCAAAAAACTCCAAACCAAACCAAAAAGCCAACTGAGCTACTTCAAAATGCTGAAATAGCAATATCTAATTACGTTTTAAACTAAATTTATTACTAATAATACCCAAATTTTGTTGAAAAAGTATTGGCAATAAATCGAAGATTTTTTTTTCTTTTTTCTTTTACAGTTAGATGTTTGCAGTTAAAGGAATGATGCAGGAAATAAGCACATGCAATTCATTTCTTAACAGTTTCAAAAAAACTATATTTCAGCTTATTTTCAGAATATTTATTGTTAATCTTATTAAAAAAATTTTATTATTTTAAATGATATTTAAAATCTAATTATTGCCACCTTTGGTGACCAGCCAGTTGGCCAGCATTAATGCTCGCTAAAATGTTTACATAATACTTTGTACTTCTGTTTATGTGATGGCAATACGCTGATTAAAGCTAATTTTTCCCATTAACGTGCTCGTGCTGATTAAATTTTGATTAAATGATTTTTATTTTTATTTTGTGCGAAATATATTCATGAAAAATATAATTAGAATATTTCTTTAAAAATTTGTTAAAGATTGAAACTTAATAATAGGTTAAAGCATTGACATCATTAAAAAGATAATTTGAGCTTTACAGCACAAAAATGATTTTTGTATCAATTTAATGTTTTCAGAAATTATAGCGGAAATACGCTGAAATTTCGCTTAATTTTTAATTAACCCTAATTAAAAATCGTACAAATCGATCCGAAGTGCACATTCCCGGCCTCGGAAATATTTGGTGCCTGTAGGTAGAACGGTCTGGCCTGTAGACCGCCAACATACGCACATTGATTAATATTATAAATAATCTATACTTACGATAAAGCTCTGTGTGTGTGTGTGTGTGTGTGTGTGTGTGTGTGTGTGTGTGTGTGTGCGTTGGCGCTCTACAGGCTAGACCGTTTAATCTACAGCTACAAAATTTGGTACATGTATACTTTGGAGGCAGAAAATGTGCACTTCGGGTAGATTTTTTTAAAATTTTTAATTAGCGTTTTGATTAATTAAAACTTAAGAGAAATTTTGACGTTTTTTCCTTTATAATTTCCGAAAATATTCCAGCACAAATTGATTTTTCCATCTAGTTGAAGCTCAAAATATAATCTTTTCAATCAATAAAGAGTTTCACTTCAATCAATTAAAAATCAATCATTTCATAAGTGACCGACTTATGAAAATTTCAACATCATTATTTTATAAAAAGGATTGATTATAAAATACATCATTGACCGTCTGAAAGAAGCCAATCATCTCCCAGAGTTTCTCAAGAGTGATTGGCCGTAAAATATGAAAATATTGATTGTTCTAATATTGCAATATTTAAAACTTAATAAATCGGTCAGATTTGAACGCAGAAAATAAAAACGTTTATTTATTTACTTAAAAATTGGAGTGGCAAGAATATCTTGCAGAATATGATTCAGGACCAAAGGACTGTTTAAAATTTAAACTTCATAATTTTTTAAATATATTTATAAACCGAAAAACAATAAAATATTATTGCGTTTATATCCTTTTAAAAATTAAAAATAAAATCTTAATTTTTCACTGAATCCGTGATATTTATTTTCAATAATTTTTCGAGACTTTATAAAAAATGAAAATTATTCTGTTGTGCACATAAGAATTCTAAGCGCTGTATAGGCCAGAACATTCTACCTACAGCTACCAAGTGTAGCATGGGAGGCCGGGAATGCGTACCTCGGAGTGATTTTTTTTTTACAATTTTTCATTGGAATTCTAATTAAAAATTGTTAACTTTTCCGCTATAACTTCCAAAAATATTATAGAGCACATTTTATTTTTGCATCAAATTAAAACTGAAACAATTGTCTTTTTAATGATACCAATGTATTCAACTAAACATTGTTTTGATTTTTAACGAATTTTTACAAATTAATTTGGCCATTTTTTTCAACAATATATTTCTCACAAAATATAAAAATAAAAATTAATCTAAACGAGCACGTCAATGGGAAAAATTTAGTTTTATTAACGCCTTCCTATTAACAGAAGTTCAGATTAAAAATTTGAAATTGATTGATCTTGAATATAAACAGTGAGTGATATAGCGAAAAAGGATGGCATCAAGTTGGAGCAAATTAAAAAAATAAATCAACTATTATTATACATATAAAGATTAAATATATAAATGCCTAAATTTTCAGCATGTGTCTGCACGGAATGAAAAAAATTTGAAATATGAAATATTCTAAAAAGTAAATGGATGAAAAGTTCTCTATGACCGGTTTTCTATAAAATGGTTTAATTTAAGGCAAACAAGACTTATAAATTATATATTAGGATAGTCACTCGAATCGGCTAATTTGCGGCATCTGCTAACAAAATGGTCTAAATGAGCTATGTAATTATATTTTATTAACTTGAACCAATAAATGCTCCGATTAATTACAAATTTTAAATTTTTACATACATATTTACATTTTTACATATATCCTCCGCCCTTTCTAGCATATTTAACAAAATATTCTTGAGATGCCAATATTTTAAATAAAAAATCGTTGAACTCTAATCAGTCACTAATCACTGATTAAGTGATGAATTTTTAATACCAGTCTTCTATAAAAACTGGCGATTTTAGACCGCTTTATCAACCGTCTAAAAGATGATACGCCAATCTTCTGCCAGGTTTTCTCGATAATAATGGGCCTGCGATCATGAAAATGTTGATTGTTCTAAAATTGATGAATAAAAATTTCATAAATCGGTCCGATTTAATCGCAGAAGATAGAAATGTGTATTTAAGTAGAAGTAGAAGTGTCAAAAGTATTTCGCAGAATATTATTACTCAGGACAAAAGAACTGCGTGAAATTTAAACTTCATAATTTTTTCTTAAATATATATATCGATTGAAAACAAAAAAATAAAATGTTAACAAAATTGAAATATTGTAAAAGGTTGGTTGGTTGGTTGGTTAGTTTGGGTTTTTTGGCAGAAGGGCCATTTCTGGCCATACTGCGCCATCCTTATGGTAAAAAGTAGAGCTTTGTTGATGATTGGAACTTTGTATAAAATTAAATATGCTTATGTGTAAACTAATATAAAATAGCTAAAATAGATTAAGACGAAAAAGGACATCTTTGTTTTAAAATAATAATAAAAGGAAAATGGAAATTGTTGAAGTTAAATATATGGTAAAAGGTGTATAGCAATTAAAAATTTAAAAATATTTGCATGATGATTCTCTCCCAGTAATTCTGGGAGAGTAACATTTGATGGATGAAAAAAATGGCGACGATGAGATTCAAAAGCTGGGCATTCAATCAAAATATGACCAACTGTCAATTCGGTGTGACATGAGGAGCACACAGGTGCCCTTTCTCCAAAAAGCAGGTGTTTGTGGGTAATCCTAGTATGTCCAATAAGTAGGCGAGATAATTTTACATCAGCTCTACGCATCGGTAAGACTGGCCATGTGTCAATAAAAGGTTTAACAGAATGCAATTTATTCTGTGTCTGCATATTCCATGTCTTCTGCCACAGAGTAAAAATCCTATTGGTAATAGATTTCTTTACATCACTGTATGGTATTCTGTGATTTAATAGAGAAGACGCAGTTTTTGCAGCATGATCCGCTTGTTCATTGCCAGCAATTCCCATATGACTGGGAATCCAGCAAAATAAAATATTAAAACCTCTATTTTGAAGAGTTTTCAAAAGTCCCAAGATTTCTACTACAATTGGATGTATATGAGGATTAAATTGGGAGAGGATTTTCAAAGAACTCTTGCTATCTGTATATATACAAAACTGTCTCTCGGGTGAGGATGATATATTCATCAGAGCATGAGAAAGTGCCACTAATTCGGCTGACAAAACTGAAAAGGATGTATTTAGACAGAAACTGTTTATGTCGGAATCAAAGACAATTCCGCAACCAACATGCTCGGTTGCCTTTGAACCGTCAGTGAAGACAGGCACAAAAGAAGAATACTGACTGCGATGAGCACAAAAAATTTGTTGAAAAATCACTGGAGCAGTTGTATCTTTTATGAAACCGCTAAAAGGATTTAAGAAAGAAAAATTGGGAAAATCCCAAGGTGGAAAAGTTTGGAAATCAACAGTCTGGATTTCAGGAAACTGCAAATCCAAATTTTGAAGCGTACTTTTCACTCTCTTAGAAAAGGGAAGAATGTAGGAAGGACGAGCATCATAAATTCTGCGGAGAGTAGCATTAAGAGTCGTATTTGCCACTGGATGTTGTGGAAGAGACAGCGTTCGAAAATGATATTGCATGGAGAGTTTTTTCCTTCACAGCTCCAAAGGCAACTGATGACAAATGTCATAAAGACTCTCCACTGGCGATGTCCGAAAAGCCCCTGAACAAATCCGCAGAGCAGAGTGATGCACGGTATCTAGTCGACGCAGAACAGTAGGTCTGGCTGAGCCATATACGAAACACCCGTAGTCAATCCGAGATAAAATGACAGCCTGGTATATACGAAGTAAAGAGGTACGATCGGCACCCCAGGAAGTGCGAGAAAGTACCTTGAGGATATTGAGTGATTTCTCACACTTCTTCCGAAGGTATAAAATATGCGGAAGGAAAGTGAACTTCTTATCAAAATATACACCCAAAAACCGCACTTCATCAACAACTGGAATTAGGTCATTGCGTATACAGATTGACGGATCAGGGTGAAGGTTTCGTTTCCTGCAAAAATGCACACATTTACTCTTTTCGGCAGAAAGAGTGTGTCCATTTTTCTCGCACCACTTGTTTAATTTGTTAACTGCATTTTGCAGTTGAAGTTCAATTAAACGCATATCACTACCTTCACAAGAGATATGTAGATCGTCAACATATAAATTTCCCTGCACAGATGGTGGTAAATGATTAAGTATGTCACTAAAATGGATGATAAAAAGCGTAACACTGAGGACGCTCCCTTGTGGCACACCCTCCTCTTGAATAAAATAATTGGAGTAAAAATTGCCGACACGAACTCGGAAAGTTCGAGAAGTTAAAAAATTTCGAATAAAAATTGGAAGATTTCCCCTAAAATCCAAGTTAAAAAGTTTCTGAAGAATTCCGTATCGCCATGTACGGTCATACGCCTTCTCTATGTCAAAGAAAATGGAGACAAGATGGTTTCTACGTACAAAAGCATTGCGGATGTATGTTTCCAGTTGGACGACATTATCAATTGGGGTGCACCCCTTACGGAAACAACTCTGCAAGAGCGGAATACATGTCATTTTCTCCAATTCAAAGATTAAACGGGCGTTGACCATACGTTCAAGTGCCTTACAAAGAAAACTCGTTAAAGCGATAGGCCTGTAGTGCAGAGGATTTTCTGGATCCTTTCCCGGTTTCAGAACGGGAATCACAAAAGCCTCTTGCCACTGATATGGGTAAGTCTGCTCTTTCCAGATTCTATTAAACAGATACAGGAGACTGGAGAGCGATGATACACTCAAGTGGCGAAGCATACTATAGGATATTCCATCTGGACCAGGACTAGTATCATGAGCTTGAGACAATGCCCTTCTTAATTCGGTCATCTGCAGATCGCAATTGTACGGACAATGTTTCCGAGTTTGGAAATCCAAAGTCATCTGTTCCGCGCGATTCTTAATTGCCACGAAATCAGGGCAATATGATTTGGCAGCGGAAACTTGTGCGAAAGTCTGTCCGAGAATATCAGCGACATCTAATGGAGAAGAATATGTTGTACTACCGGATTTTAGGATAGGAAATGAAAACTCCCTATAAACTCCATTTGCAGCTTTTACCTTACTCCATAGTTGTTTGCTTGGAGTGCGATATGTAATTGAGGAAATATATCTTATCCAGCACTCCCTCTGGCTACGTCGCCGAATACGACGAGCAACAGCTCTGGCTCGTTTAAATGCGACAAGGTTTTCCGTCGTTGGGTACCTTCTGAAGACGTTCCATAATTTCTTCTACTGTTTGTGACTGTCGTGACATGCTTTATTCCACCAAGGTCTTCGAAATTTTCGTGAACCTGGTGAATTTTTAGGAATGGATTTATTAGCGGCGTTAATCAAGACATCAATGATATTTTGCACGGTTTCCGAAATGTCTGTAGTGCTGACCATTTCCTGAGTAATATCTGCCAATTTTGTATATACAGACCAGTCTGCTTGCTCGAAAAGGAAATGTTGTGGAGGACGAGTTCCACTATTTCTATCGACTTGGGAAATAATTAAAGGGAAATGATCACTACCATAAAGGTCATCTCCGACTTTAAATTTCAGCAATGGCAATAACTCAGGACAGCAAATGGCAAGATCGATGCTATGGAATGTACGTGTTGGCTCGTGGAAGTATGTTTTTTCTCCGTTATTCAGTAGGCAGAGACAGTTATTGGCAATAAATTGCTCTATCTGTCTCCCTCGAGAGTTTGTATTTTCTGAGCCCCAGAAGGTGCTATGAGCATTGAAATCGCCTATTAATAAATACGGTTTGGGAAGCTGGTCTACTATTTTGTTAAGTTCTTGCTGACTTATGACATCATGTGGTGGCAAGTAGATGCAGCAGACTGTAACCAGTGTTCGAGTATGAATTTGCACAGCCACAGCCTGCAAGGAAGTGTGTAATAAGAGGTGTGCTCGGATACAGATTTGATGTTAGAATACAGACTCCTCCCGAACTACGAGATCCAGAGACTGCATCTTTCCGCACACAATTATAGCCACGCAGTTTTAACGGTATATTTGGCTTCAAGAAAGTTTCTTGGAAGCCAAAGCAAAAGGGATGAAATGTGTTGATAATTGATTTGATGTCTTGTATTTTGGTTCTAAGACCACGACAATTCCATGAAAGAAAGGTACCCATTAAGAGGTTCTTTTGGTTTTAAAGGTATTGGTGACGGTGTTTGAGTGTTGCGAGACATCGCAACTCATTTCTTCATTCTCTTCTTCAGACGGATGAAGCGCGATGAATTCAGGACTTTTGGGTGCTTCACCAAAAATAGATGTCAAGTCCTTATGGACTATGCCCTGCGTCGCAAGTCCCAAAGCGACGGATTTCTGACCTTTAGACAATTTCAACTTCGAAGGCAAACTTGTTTTTGAGAGGCCACGTTTAGAAAGCTTCAACTTCAGGGAATTTTGAGATTTTGATTTTGTAACGACCTTTTCAGGTCTACGAATTTCTAAAGTGGGGTTGGTGTTTGATTCAGAATCGGAATCCGATGTTTTTGTACTTGTTTTGGAATGGCTAGGAGTTTTGAGACAATTCTGGCACGTACAGTTTACACAAAACGATTTCTGTACGGCGGAGGCATAACTCAGACCGGAAGTCGGTGTTTGAGATAAAATTTTCTTTCTGGCTTCAGGGTAAGATAAGGCTTCTTTTATTTTCACTGTAATGATTTTTTTTCTCAAGTGTCCAGCGTTCGCACGATCTAGAAAAGGAAGTGTGATTGCCATCACAGTTCACACACTTTTCAGGTGCGGAACACTGCTGACTATCGTGCCCTTTCTCAGCACAACGGGCGCAAGTGAGAGTCCCGCGGCAGTTGGCTTTAGAGTGGCCGAAACGCTGACACTGAAAACATCTCAACGGGTTAGGAATATAATGTCTTACTGGTAATTTTATATAGCCTGCATAGATAAATTCTGGTAAACTTGGACTATGGAAGGTGAGTATATAATGTTTAGTGGGAAGGATTTGGCCATCCCGCCGAATAGAGATCTGTTGTACATTGGTGACACCTTGATGTTTTAGTTCTGCAGATATTTCTTCAAGGGGAACATTATACAATTACCCGCATGTTATAACGCCTTTAGAATAATTTAATGATGTGTGTGAACTGACTGTAACGGGAATGGTAGCCAAAGCTTTCAATTTTAATATTTGCTGGGCTTGCTTTTTTGAATTCACTTCAACCAGCAAGTCACCAGAACGCATTTTTCGGATTGAAGAAACCTCGCCTATGGTTGCTGTGAATGCCCTCTGTACGAGAAAAGGTGATACAGAATTAAAATTTTCATTCTTTTCGGAAACACGCTTGATAACAAAAAAGGAATCGTGATTTGGAATAGTTAAGGTATTTGGAATAATACGACACCCACCGAAGGGACCACGTTTGGAAGAGCCCATACGATATTACAAAAGATTCGGGTCCGACGGCACCGCCCACCACGGAGCCCAACAAGGGAAGGCAATTACCGGCTCTGGTCATTCCCAGCCTCGGCATCCACCCTAGTGCTAATCGGTACCTATACGCTGGGAGCTACCCCCGGGGACATTGACCACCCTTAACGCCAAGCCCAAGGAGTAACCCCTTCGCTTGATCCCTAGCAAACTAACCACTCAGGTGGCTAGCGACCAGCCGATTGATACACCGGGGACCACAGTGCACCACCCATCCAATGGGTCGCCACGCACGGCAAACACGTGGGGGTATTTGCTGTCCATGAGAAGCAGGAAGCAAACAAAGCGGCTACAGCTTCTCATGGAGAGCTCCCTCGCCTACCCTCGAGGGAAAGAAAAAAAAAGGAGACAGCAGAAGGCGTAGTGGAGAGTAAATCATAAAGGGAGTAAAGATCCCTGGGTACCTCGGGATTGGGACACCCGTACTCACCTATAGTAGGTGAGTCCCTGAGGGGATATTGTAAAAGAAAAACTAGAAACTGAAGTTTATGATGAATCAGAGAAATATATTACATAATTTTTTAAGATATTATATAAATTACGAAAATTCTCCAGCGAACTTCAATGCCGAATGACTATGCTTTCAATTTTCGTATTTAATAAAAAGACAGTAGTTTCAGTACAGAAATGTTTCATATTAATTGCAGTTTAACATTTACACTCCATTTTAAAGTGGAAATTTTTTGGTTCTGGTAGAAAATTAAAGAGAGACAAGCATCAGAATGAGCAGAACCGTTTAAAGCCAAAATAATAATATGACTTAATTATATAATTTTCAAAATATGAAGCTGAAAATATTTCGCAGAAAAAGCTATTATGAGAACATGTCACATAAAGTATTATTTAAACATCTTAGCGGCTGGTCCACAAAGGCGGCTAGTAATATAGATATATGCTTTATTATAATTATAGTTTGTTTATCATCCACCTTTATTTTTACCATTATCTTGCAAAAGAATATGCGGTTGTGTGTGCGTTGGCACTGTGCACTCTAGACTGTTTGATTTACATCTACATACTTCACCGTTGATCTGTACTAATGGGTATTTATGTATTTTGAAGATCGGGAATGTGAAACTCGAAGATATGTTTCTAAAATTTACTTAAGAATTAACATTGTTCTTTTCTATAACTTTCAAAAGTATCGTAGTACAGAAGTAAATTTTATATCATAAATTAAAAATTACGTTTTTTTTATGCATATTATTTTGCCATATATATACTTTTTAATTAAAAAACAATTGTAAGTCTCTTTTCTTACAGTTTATTTCAGTAAATACGAAAATAGTTATATGACCTGCATGAGCACGTTATGCTTGCACGAAAAATATTAACTGTTTTCAATGGGTTGCCATCACGCTGACAGAAGCCCAAATTGAATGATTGTGTTCACACTCACAACAAACTAAACTTTGAAAAGCTTCATTTTCTTAATAAAGTTTCATTAATTCTGTGAATTAAATATACACAACATAATATTTTCTGAAAAAATAAATGCAAGGAAACGATTTGACTTTTAAAATATACGTATTATAATACAATAATTCAGTGTTCATTAAAAGAATATGACTTAATATTGCAAGATATCCACATTAATTTGTGTTAAACTGGACCGTTAGTAATCGTCATGCACGTCAAGTATGAAAAATGGTCTAAATGAAAAAAAAATAATTTTTTTTGTCATTTCAGTCAATAAATGACAGAATTCCAAATTTTTATTCAGACCCTTGGTTCAATGGAGTTATATTTAATAACATTCTTGAGACTAAAAAAAAAGTTTTAGCTATTTGCAGCAAAAATCGATTTGCGTAATGAAAATCGGGATAGTACTACTTTTTAAAAACGCCTTATTTAAGACCACTATTCATTATTTTGAAAAACTTCAGTCAGTATCCCTTGTTCTTCTACTTCTGACTGGCTTAAAAATAATGAGTCCAGAAGCTTAATAACCGTCAGATTTGGTGAGAGAAGTAACCGTCTCTACATTGCACTGCAATTGAATGACAGAGACAAAATGAATCTCGCTTGTCCGCTGACAGAGAAAGACATTTAAATTTGAGACACATGAGAAGAAGTGAAAGAACAAACGTTCCGATACTTGGTCCGAAAATGAGTATACCGCTCTGAATGTCTACCCATGTGTGGATTACAGAAATGATGCATCGATTTCAATAGGAACAATGTCTATTGTCTGTCCATATTGTTCAGCTTTAGGAACAGCTTTGATATACAGTCATTTTCGCCAAAAAATAATTTATCGCCAAATTTTAGCGAAATGGCCGATTGTGGCGAGAACGGCAACAATAGGGAAACGGTAGCAAAGGTGACACCGAAAAATTGCCAACCTCGCAAGGCGCAAAGTTTAGCCCAGCTTTATAATGGAAAGATGAATCAAAAGGCATGCGTTGTTTACAAGGGAAAATTGAAACCATTTTAACAATCTAAATATGGAACAGCATTGTTATACAGTCATTTATACCCAAAAAGTTTATCGTCAAATTCTGACGAAACGGCTGAATGTGGCGCTAGCGACAGCAACAGTGTTTACGAGAATTGGTGGCTGGATCGGTAGAGTGTGGCACTTAGTTTTGCAGGTCTTCAGTTCGAGGCACGAAGCCGACAAATGTTTTTATATATTTTTCTTTTTTTTTAATTTATTTTAGCCAGTTTTCTCAATTATTCCTAGAGTTAAAATGAATTATTCCAAGTCATATACGTCAAAAATAGAACTTAATTAGAAAATATTTCTATATTTAATCGAAATTTTACCAACCAAGTTCACGCACATGCGCAGATATGATTCCTATTTCTTGCATTGTGCTTTTAGACAAGATTGACACCGTATTTAAAACTTTTAGTGGATAGCCGTAATCAGAATCATAGGCCCTTCAGGCGGTCTAAGGGAACGAGGCTTGGTGGCGATATCAGCAGGGTGCGACACTGTTTTTTGCAGGTCTTCAGTTCGATTCCCGAAACTTTCTAAATAGTGTTAAATATTTTATTTTTTAAATTTACTTTAGCTATTTTTCTCCATTTTTCCTTCAGTTACTCTGAATTATTCAAATCATATGCATCAAAAATAAAATTTAATCTCAAAATATTTCTATATTTAATTGAAATTTTAAATGTCAAGTTCACGCACATGCGCAGATATGATTCCTATTGTGCTATTAGACTAGATTGACACCGTATTTAAAACTTTTAGTGGATAGCCGTGATCAGAATCTTTGGCCCTTCAGGCGCTCTAAGGGAACGAAGCTTGGTGGCGAGATCAGCAGGGTGCGACACTGTTTTTGCAGGTCTTCATTTCGATTCCCGAAACTTTCCAAATAGTGTTAAATGTTTTATTTTTTAAATTAGTTTAGCTATTTTCCTCCATTATTCCAACAGTTACTCTGAATTATTCAAAACATATGCATGAAAAATAAAATATAATCTCAAAATATTTCTATATTTAATCGAAATTTTACGAGTCAAGTTCACACATATGCGCAAATATCATTCCTATTCTTTTCATTGAGCTTTTAGATCAGATTAACACCGTATTTAAAACTTCTTGTTGATAGCCGTGAGGAGAATCTTAGGCTCTTCAGGCGCTCTCAGAGTACGAGGCTTGGTGGCAAGAACGGCAGGGTGCGACGCTGTTTTTTGTAGGTCTTCAGTTCGTTTCCCGAAACTTTCCAAATAGTGTTAAATATTTTATTTTTTAAATTTAGTTTAGCTATTTTTCTCCATTATTCCTACAGTTACTAAGAATTATTTGAAATCATATGTTTAAAATTAAAATTTAATCTCAAAATATTTATATATTTAATTAAAATTTTAAGAGTCAAGCTCACGCACATGCGGAAATATAATTGTCATTCTTAGCATTGTGATTTTAGACCAGATTGACACCATATTTAAAACTTTTAGTGGATAGCTGTGATGAGAATTTCAGGCCCTTCATGCGCTCTGAGGGTGCGAGGCTTGGTGCCTAAATCGGAAGAGTGCGTCGCCGCTTTTTGCAGGTCTTCAATTCGATTCCCGAAACTTTCGGAATAGTGTTAAATATTTTATTTTTTAAATTTAGTTAGCTATTTTTCTCCATTATTCTTACAGTTACAATGAATTATTCAAATAATATGTATCAAAAATAAAATTTAATCTCAAAATATTTCTATATTTAATTGTAATTTTACGAGTCAAGTTCACGCACATGCGCAAATATCATACCTATTCTTAGCATTGTGCTTTTAGATCAGATTGACACCGTATTTAAAACTCTTGGTGGATAGCCGTGATAAGAATTTTAGGCCCTTCAGGCGCTTAAAGGGTACGAGGCTTGGTGGCTAGATCGGCGGCGTGCGATACTGCATTTTGCAGGTCTTCAGATCGATTCCCGAAACTTTCCAAATAGTGTTATATATTTTATTTTTTAAATTTAATTTAGCCATTTTTCTCCATTATTCCTACAGTTACTATGAATTATTCCAAATCGTATGCATCGAAAATAAAATTTAATCTCAAAATATTTCTGTATTGAAACGAAATTTTACGTGTGAAGTACACGCACATGCGCAGATATCATTCCTTTTCTTAGCATTGGGCTTTTAGACCAGATTGACACCATATTTAAAGCTTTTGGTGGATAGCCGTAATGAGAATCTTAGGCCCTTGTAGCGCTTTTAGAGTACGAGGCTTGGTGGCTAGATAGGCAGGATCCGACACTGTGTTTTGCAGGTGTTCAGTTCGATTTCCGAAACTTTCCAAATAATGTTAAGCATTTTATTTTTAAATTTAGTTTAGCTATTTTTCTCTATTATTCATACAGTTACTTTGAATTATTCCGAATCATATGCATCAAAAATTAAATTTTATCTCAAAACATTTCTATATTTAACCGAAATTTTGCGAGTGAAATACACGCACATGCGCAGATATCATTCCTATTCTGAGCATTGTGCTTTCAGACCAGATTGACACCGTATTTAAAACTTTTAGTGGATAGCCGTGATGAGAATCTTAGGGCCTTCAGGCGCTCTTCTGGTCGAGGCGTGGTGGCTAGATCGGATTATTGTTCGTTTGATTTTCCTGGCCTTTTGTTCGAATCTGGAGAGAGAAAAATAATTTTATATTTTTTCTATTTTTTAATTAAATTATATTTATATTTCTCATTTCTGTTCAAGTACTAATATTTCGATCATTATTGACAAATATTTCAATATTTTATTTAAAAACACTTAAAAAATAGAGAAATTTTAGAAATAAAAGTCGAAATTCTGTCCGAGATTCTGGGCATGCGCAGACATATTCCTTCTCGTATACACATGGCATACAAGCTGGAATTTGCACAATTATATAGTTTAAACTATTAAATAAACATGTAGCTTTAATGTGTCGATTATGAAGGATCGTATGTTGCCTAGTGGATAGAGTATTGGAATGTCAACCAGTGGCCGCAGGTTGGATATGCGCTGTTCACATTCGCTTTGCTTTTATTTTATTTCAATTTTTTTAATTTTAAGTTTAGTAAAAATCATAAACCTTTTTTCATGTACTAATATTTCCTTCAGAATTTACAAAGATTTCAATATTTTATTTATGAAACACTTCCGAAATAAATAGATTTTAGAAATAAAAGTCAAAATTCGGTCAGATTCTGGGCATGCGCAGTCATATTCCTTCTCGTATACACATGACTTTCAAGTAGGAATTTGCACAATTATAAAGTTTAAACTAATAAATAAACAGGTGGCTTTAATTTCTCTATCCCGTCGGTTCGTTTGTTGCCTTCTGGATCGAGTATCGGCCTGCCAACTATTGGCCGCATGTTTGATACGCGCTGTTTGCATTCGTTTTGCTTTCATTTTTTTTTAAATTTTAAGTTTAGTAAAAATCATAATTTTTCTTTTCAAATACTAATATTTCGACCAGAATTTACAAAGATTTCAATATTTTATTTAAAAACACTTAAAAAATAGAGGAATTTTAGAAATAAAAGTCTAAATTCTGTCCGAGATTCTGCGCATGCGCAGACATATTCCTTCTCGTATACACATGGCATACAAGCTGGAATTTGCACAATTATATAGTTTAAACTATTAAATAAACATGTAGCTTTAATGTGTCGATTATGAAGGATCGTATGTTGCCTAGTGGATCGAGTATTGGACCATCAACCAGAGGCCGCAGGTTCGTTACGCGCTGTTCACATTCGTTTTGCTTTCATTTTTTTTTAAATTTTATGTTTGAAAAAAATCATAATTTTTTTTTTCAAGTACTAATATTTCGTGCAGAATTTACAAAGATTTCAATATTTTGTTAAAAAATACTTCCGAAATAAAGAAATTTTAGAAATAAATGTCAAAATTCGGTCAGAAAGTTTCGGCATCCGCAGACATAATCCTTCTCGTATACACATGGCTTTCAGCAGGAATTTGCACAATTATAGAGTTTAAACTAATAAATAAAATGGTGGCTTTAAATTTTCTCTTTCGTCGGATCGTATGTTGCCTTGGGGATCGAGTATCGGCCAGCTGACCAGTGGCTGAAGATTCGATTCGATCTGTTCGCATTTGTTTTGCTTCCACTTTTTTTTCATTTTATTAAATTTTTTTTAAATTTTAAGTTTAGTAAAAATCATAGTTTTTCTTTTCAAGTACTAATATTTCGATCAGAATTTACAAAGATTTCAATATTTTATTTAAAAATACTTCCGAAATTAAGAAATTTTAGAAATAATTGTCTAAATTTTGCAGAGATTCTTGGCATGCGCAGACATATTCCTTCTCGTATACACATGGCTTTCAAGCAGGAATTTGCTGAATTAGAAAGTTTAAAATAATAAGCCAAGATGTGTCTTTAAATTCACTCTCCCGTCGGATAATATGTTGTCTTGTGGATCGGTTATCGGCCTACCACCAGTGGCCGCAGGTTCGATCAACGCTATTCGTATTCGTTTTGCTTTCAGTAATTTCTTTTCATTTAATTTTTTTTAAATTTTAAGTTTAGTAAAAATCATACACTTTCTTTTGAAGTACTAATATTTTAACCAGAATTTACAAAGATTTCAATATTTTATTCAAAAATACTTCCAAAATAAAGAAATATTAGAAATAATTGTCTAAATTTTGTCAGAGATTCTGGGCATGCGCAGACATATTCCTTCTCGTATACACATGGATTTCCAGCAGTAATTGGCCCAATTATAGAAGTAAAACTAATAAATAAACATGTAGCTTTAATGTGTCGACTATGAAGAATCGTATGTTGCCTAGTGGATAGAGTATTGGACTGTCAACCAGTGCCCGCAGGTTCGATCCGCACTGTTCGCATTCATTTTGCTTTCATTTTTTTTCATTTAATAAACATCAACAAATAATATTTCCAGCGAAAAATCAGGACGCCAAAGACCGCTTCTCTTTCTCTGAAAATAAAGACGATAATTAAAAGAAATGATAGAATAAATAAGAAAGAAGATTCTCCTTGATTATTTTGCGATAGATTATTTATTGTTATTTTGATTCAATATAATTTTTATTCGTTATCATGAATAATTATATTAATACAAATGCATAAAATCATTTAAATATTTTATTTGAAATCTCCAGTTACTGAGCTAGATGCCCAAATTCTGTCTTTGTGCAGGATGTTGATATGCGTGAATGTAATATTATCGTACACACTCATTTAAGTGACTATTATTACATAAAAAGGGGGGAGGGGACTGTGTTGTAAAAATTCTATAACGCATTTTTTTTTTAACTTCGGGAGCTAAACTTCTTTCTTCATCTACTGCATTATACAATTTCAATACACACACAAAATATATTTATTCTTAAGTTACTACTAGACGCAATGGAAAATCTATGCTCCAATTTCAAGGTACGAAAATTTCGTTCGGACCTCGCAACCATGAGTTTCGTTCAGTAGACAGGATCAGAATCTGAGCATCCTTTTAGCCGAAATTGAATCCAACACAAACTAAAGACGCTTAACCTAGGTTTATCAGGATCACAAACTCCATCACACTTGTAATCCTACGAACTCCATCACACTTGTAATCCTACGGTAGAGAAGATCACCTAAAGTGTTAGATTTGCTTTCATTATCTATATAAGATTCCAATTTCCCTCTGGAAGCCTGAATTACATTTCCTATGGCAAATTTCTTCTACTTACAAAACACCGAACAGATTGTCGCTATTAAAAAGGCTATCTTAAAAGTACCAAATAACCAACTGCTTTTGTCATGCCTGGAAATTTATAATCAAACTTCTTTGTTTCGGATTTTAATTTCGGCTTTCTCAATGTTCATTTTTACTTAACAGATTGTTTTTTTAGGAGCAAAAATGTTGAGCCTAGTCAGAGTGTGGGGAGATACATCTTTTATGACAGTTTCTTTGCCGTACAAACATAATAATATTTTTTATTCTAAAATGCCGAATTTTCATCTGACATCTTTCTGTATTGTAAAATGCGGTTTTCTTATCGGGAAGCGTACACTTTATCATCAGGCACCATGATCAGAAACGCCTGGGAAAAAAATTGGTCTTTCAGTGAGTATTTGAAGAAATTCTTATTGAGATTAAACTAATGTTCATGCAAACATTTTTCTTTTACTTAGTTACAGGAAACTCATAATATTTTTGATGTTTAGAAACTGTAACTTTTACTTCCATTTGCTAATGTTTTCCCTCTGAATTCTTTTTCAGTCACGTGATATTCTAGTATATAAATGGAATTTCACCAATGTTTCGTTTCCGCTTATTACCTTAAGTTTAACTTTTGCTAATAAGCAGCGATAAAATTTGAAGCGATAAAATTGCATTTGCATTAAAAAATTTATAAAAATTTCTAATATTATAAGATTTTTGCAAAAGTATTTATCTTGGAAGTAAGTGCATAAATTTCCAAATCTTTTCATAGAGCATATAGATATTAAATAGATCCAAGTTTTGAAACCAATAACGTAGTTAAAACAATCTTTAAGGAATATTTTTAAGAATTGAACAACGGAAAGTATCATGAATGCTGTTTTGTCGGCGGAAGGTTTATTTCTGCATGTTTTGATAAGTTTGTTTCTAAAATGTAACTTTTTCGATTCGATTTTAACAAATGAAATATGTTACTTTTAATGTCTTGGTTACAAGGTATTTTTAATTTTAAAAAAACGCTCTGTTAATTAATTTGTGAAGGAATTGCTATAAGTAGAAAAAGAGTTATTGCAGGCGATTGGGAAATGTCCGATTCTTTCATGCAACCACTGGTTTGAAATTTTATCACACATTTATTGCTTAGTTAGTGTAAAATTCAATTTATGTTGGTTCGTTAAGATTCAAAATAGATTAGATTTTGTAGAGATAAACTCTCTTGTTTCTAAGAATCTCCTCTTTTTGGAATGGTAAATAAGTTTAGAATTTTAGAATGTGTGATGCACATATAGTCATTTCTTTCCTACAAGATATTAGAAATTTGGTCACTGACATCTACTTTGTATTTCAATTTGATTTTTCATTGCATTTCAAGTGTTATTAATCATACATAAACAATAGTAGAGATTAGTCTGCAATTGTTTTTATATATTCAAATTTTCATTTCTTCTATTAATATTCGAATTGTTTTGAATGGGGAAATCTTTCTTTTCCTAAATATTTAAAAACGAAATTCTGCTAATAACACTCGATAACAATGTTATTCAAAATTTCTAAAATTTAATATTCGTGCTTTTAAGAGTATTCTAAGGATTTTGTCTGAAATATATACATCTTTTTTCTTTTAGAATATCAGTTAAACTGTAGGCGTCAACTTTATCTAAGGGTCCCTTTTACGGAAATCGTCATGTAAATTTTTATCATAATTCAGAAAATCCACATTTCTTCTCTTAATAAGTGTTTCATCTATCAAATTTGCTTTTTTTTTCATATGCTATTGCGATCGAGGATTTTTATGCGTGATAGGTAAAGAATTATCATACGATTAGGAATAAATTTCAGATATTTTACTTGGAATAAAAAGTTCAAGAATGTCTGATTGCGATGAATCAGTATCATTTAATTTAGTGGAAATGTTTCAAATTCATGGTGTCAAAACTCGGTCATTTCGGAAGTGGGATTTATGTGTATTATCTGCAGACAAGAATGTATTTGGGATAATATCTATTCCAAGAGTTAAGGAGCGAGTTCAAGCATAAAACTCGTATTCAGCGCCTTAATTTAAGTAATTCAACGATCTAAAATATAAATGCTAGTTTTGCTGCGATTCCAAATGATTTGCTCCTTTTTGTTAATATTGGGTGTCGAAGCAAACGGATCGAATTCTTTGAAACACCTTGTTTAATGTTCAAATAAAACTTTATGCTGCAGATTCAGTTAAATAATACACTTAACACTTAACAGTGCATAACTAATTGCCTAAATTCATAAAATTTTATGGAAAAAATAATTGAAATCATCTAAGGATATGATACGGACACCAGGATACTACTAAAGTATTTTTTAAATATGACGATAGACAAATCACTGAATTTAAATTTCCAATTAACAATATGTTTGGATTTATTCGAATGTTGCTAATTTAATTCGGAAAGCATAAATGTCAGTTTTTCTGTATTCCAAGAATAAAATGGGTTGAAATCTATAACCACAAAACGTGAAGGGCTAGATTAAAAATGAGTAGTGATTTGGCATAAAAGGAGATTTTTCTCAAATATGGAACCAAAGTTGTCAAAGCAGACCGTCTATCAGTCCGTCATTTCTTTTGCAGGTAAACGCAGTGAATTAAATCTATGAACCTGTATACGATCTTATGAATAAAACTGTAGTTCCATATCAAACATTGATTCCAATCTGTTGGCTGAAATGAGCTCTGAATGCGTCCGACTTAATTCTCGTGATAAATTCGGTAAAAATGCTCGATTTATGTGAAAGCCGTATTTCATAACTACTGTCCGCTAAGCATTCTCTGCCTTACTGCGAAGTCCCCAATCGAAGAGATGCGAGAAAGTGAGTTGCCATTTCTGCTGGCTTGGTCGAGGATAGAGATGCAAATGTATTGAGCAAAAGTGTTAATTTTTTTTAACTAGGCAAATTTCATTTAAGGTACCATTTTGACAATGCATGATGGTTTTCCAAACATTTGCTTGGTTTTTACATTTCAAAATATCTTGCTTATGAATATTGCGGAAATATTTCCTTCTATAAATTCAAATTTATCGCCATAGTTATGATTTTTTAAAAAATGTAGTTTTTATGTTCGTTATGTTCTGTTGTCTTTACATTTGTTAAAAAAAATCGATCTAGAAATTTCGAAATGTTGTCAGATTCTAAGTATAAAACAGGGTTCATAAAGCTGCCTGCGAATTCAAAAATTCTATAAAAATGGGGTTTTTAATCCATAATCGTTTCAAATTTTAGGTGACCTCCTTCCGCTGGCAGCTTGTTTATTCGTCTTGCAGGCAAATCCACAAAACTGATAAATGGCTGAATTGGTGTTATTTATTATGTATTTGATTGCAAAAATTTTAGACGTTAGAACTAAATTCTTCGTCGTGCTGACCGTCTGTCTGCGAAATGTGAATGCAATAACTCAAGCAAACAACTTCTCAAATAAAATTATGTGGTCTGATCTAAAGTGTGATCAATATAATAAAATATAATCGATGAAGTATGACTCCGTGATATAGAAAGTTTTATTTCAAATATATTGACATTATAATGTAAGTAGATACGTAGTTAACTTATTAATGCAAGCTGTAACAACTTGTTTATTTAAATACAATTACGAAAAGAAATAGTTGAACTAAATAGAAAAGCATCAAATGTCATGCGTCAAAAGACGTAAACAGAGAACACTGATATCGTCAAAGCTGTAATAAGAACATTTTATCTGCAGTCCTTTAAATTCTATCACTGTCTTGAATCGTCCAGGGATATATGTAAGCAGTTTTTTGTAGTTCGGGAGTGATATTTTTTACCATTCTTTAATGAGAACTTGTTTCAATTCTTCATTTGCAATAGTTCTTTGGCGTACTTTCTCCCCAAGATATGCTCATAAATTTCCAATGGTGTTTAGATTTGGTGACTGTAGAGGAGAGCCGAAAGTCTTCGCAAAACGATAGAGCAAACTCTCTTTTACAGTGTTTGTGTGTTTTGAATTATTACTTTTAAGATCCAGCTTAGTGACAATACCAACTTTACAACACTAGGAGCAACAATATCTTTAAAAATATTTAAGTATTCCATTTTGTTTTACTGATTCGACAAATACTAAATTACTGACTCCTACTGTTTCTATACACCCCCCAGATAATAACCGATCCATCCCATGTTTAATTATCTTAATTGAATACTCATTACTGGATTCATTATTGGGTATTCGTGTTGGCCGTGCGTGGCAACCCATTTGACAGACGGGTGGTGCACTGTGGTCCCCGGTGTATCAATCGGCTGGTACCTAGCCACCTAAGTGGCTAGTTTGCTAGGGATCAAGCGAAGGGGTTACTCCTTGGGCTTGGCGTTAAGGGTGGTCACTGTCCCCGGGGGTAACTCCCAGCGTATAGGTACCGATTAGCACTAAGGTAAGCGCCGAGGTTGGAACTGTCCAGAGCCGGTGGCTGCCTTCCCTTGTTGGGCTCCGTGGTGGGCGGTGCCGTCGGGCCCGAATCTCTCTTAATATCGCATGGCTCCTCCCAAGAAGGGTCCCTTTAGTGGGCGTCATAAAGTACCAATTTCCTTTAACAATCATGAACATTTTGATGCTTTTTTTGTATTAAAAAGAGTTTCCGAAAATAAAGAAACATTCGAAACAGTCTCCCCTTTCCTTGTACAAAAGGCTATAAATGCTACAGTCGGCGAAGTTGCATCGATTCGAAAGATGAGATCTGGTGACTTGCTTGTGGAGGTTTCTTCTCGTAAGCAAGCACAACAGATACAAAAACTTAAATCATTAGCAACAATAAGAGTTTCTGTAACCCCTCATCAATCACTTAATAGCTCTAAAGGCGTCATTACCTGCGGCGAAATACTAAATCTTCCCGTAGAGTTAATTGTCTCTGAAATGAAATCTCAAGGTGTTACACATGTACGTCGAATTTCCATACGACGTGAGGGACAACTACTTGAGACGAAACATCATGTATTAACTTTTAAAACTTCTAAATTACCTGAGTACGTCTATGCAGGCTATATAAAGTTACCGGTGAGACCATATATCCCTAATCCTCTAAGGTGTTTTCAGTGCCAACGCTTTGGCCATTCTAAAATGAATTGCCGCGGGTCTCTCACTTGTGCCCGCTGTGCACAAAAAGTGCATGATAGCCAACAGTGTACCGCAGAAGAAAAGTGCGTAAACTGTGGTGGCCATCATCCCTCATATTCTCGATCTTGTCCGCGTTGGGCACTTGAAAAACAGGTTATGACAATAAAATTCAAGGAAGATTTATCTTATCCCGAAGCCAGACGCAGGGTTAAGGCACAAACCCCAACTCCTGGTGTCAGTTATGCTTCGGCAGTTAAGAAAACTTTCTGTGAAAATTGCTCTTGTGGGAACTGCTTAAAATATGCCAGGAAAACAACAGATAATGAAAAAACTTCAGATTCCGATACTGAACATTCTCAGCAAACTAATACTGATACTCAAAAAACTGTTAGAAGAAAATCAAAATCGCAGACTTCGCTGACATTAACCTTAGCAAAACGTGGCCTTACTCAAAAAGATTTGCGAAAGAAACTGAAAAATTCTGCATTGAAAAATTCCGTCGCATTGGGGTTAGCGACGCAAGGTGTTGTCCATAAGGACTTACAGTCCATCTTTGGTGACACGCTTAAGAGCCCCGATATTAAACTGCATCCGTCTGAGGATGAATATGAACTTGGGATGAGTTGCGATGATCTTGCAACTCCAACTGCCTCTTCTGTCTCTCCTCCCAAATCATTCTCTTAATGGGTACCTTCCTATCTTGGAATTGTCGCGGCATTCGGCCCAAACTTCATGACATCAAGTCTATTATTAACAGATTTCATCCTGTTTGTTTTGGTCTTCAAGAGACCTTCTTGAAGCCAAATTTACCAATCAAATTACGCGGTTACAATTGTATTCGGAAAGATGCAGACAGTGGAGCTCATAGTTCTGGAGGGGTCTGCATCTTCACCTCCAATTTATATCCGAGCAATCCTCTCGTCCTACACACCTCTCTACAGGCTGTGGCTGTACAAGTACATGTAAAAACTTTGGTCACAGTCTGCTGTATTTACTTACCGCCTCATGATGTCATTCGTCAACAAGATCTTGACCAGTTAGTGGACCAGCTTCCTTCGCCTTTTATCCTGCTTGGTGATTTCAACGGCCATAGTACGTTGTGGGGTTCAAATAGTACAAATTCTCGTGGGCAGCAAATAGAACAGTTCATTTCTAATAACTGTCTTTGTTTGCTCAACAATGATGAAGAGACGTACTTCCATGAACCCACACGTACCTTCCACAGTCTTGATTTGGCCATATGTTCTCCTGAACTTCTGCCGTTGCTAACGTTTGCTGTTAGCAACGATTTATATAACAGCGATCATTATCCTATTATCGTCTCCCACATTGATAGCGGCGGTGCGACTTATTGTCCTCCGCGTTTCTTATTCCAGCGGGCAGACTGGACTGCTTTCTCTCAAATGGCAGCTATCACAGAGACAATGGTCAAAACATCAGACATCTCGGAAGCAGTTAAAAATGTCGTTGAAAGTATAATATGTGCCGCAACCTCCACTATTCCAAAAAGTTCACCGCGTCGAAGAAAATTTCGCAGACCGTGGTGGAATGACGCCTGTCGCGACAGCCACAAACAGCAGAAAAAGTTATGGAACATCTTTCGAAGGTACCCTACTACGGAGAACCTCGTCGCTTTTAAAAAAGCAAAAGCACTTGCTCGCCGTATACGCCATCGTAGCCAGAGGGAATCCTGGATTCAATTTATATCCTCTATCACATCCTCTACCTCTAGCAAAGTTCTATGGAAAAAGGTAAAGGCTGCTAATGGGATATATCATGAATACTCCATTCCTGTTTTAAATAGAGGGAGTGTGAAGTATTCTGCCCCATTAGACGTAGCCAACATCCTCGGCCAAACATTTACACAAGTCTCCGCAATTAATTCTTATAGCACTGATTTTCTTGCAATTAAAAATCGCGCTGAACAGTTGCCTTTGCGTTTTAACGAACGAAACAACTTTCCATACAACTGTGAGTTTAGAATGTTTGAGCTCGAAACAGCATTATTTCATGCCCATGATTCCAGTCCCGGACCTGATGGGATTACATACAGTATGCTCCGCCATTTGAATACCACTTCCCTTTCCAATCTGTTAATGCTTTTCAACAGAATATGGACTGAACAGAACTACTCTTCACAATGACGAGAAGCGATTGTGATCCCCATTCTAAAACCTGGCAAGGAATCTTCTAATCCTCTGAACTACCGACCAATTGCTTTGACAAGCTGTCTTTGCAAGACTTTTGAGCGAATGGTCAATGCTCGGCTCATATACGAATTGGAGAAACAAGGATGTATCTCTCCGTTGCAGAGTGGTTTCCGTCGAGGTCGGTCTACTTTTGACAACCTCGTATTACTGGAAACTGAAATTCGCAACGCATTTGTAAGGAGGAACCACCTTGTCTCCATATTTTTCGATATTGAGAAGGCATATGACCGTACATGGCGCTACGGCATACTTTCTACGCTTTTTAACTTTGGTTTTAGGGGAAACCTGCCCATATTCTTATTGAACTTTTTATCACATCGGACCTTCAAAGTTCGTGTTGGGAACTTTTATTCTAATAGTTTTATTCAGGCTGAGGGAGTTCCGCAGGGAAGTGTACTCAGTGTCACCCTTTTTATTACTCATCTGAGCCAGATTTTAACTCATTTACCTTCATCTGTACAAGCAAGTCTTTATGTAGATGATCTTCAGATCTCATGCCAGGGAAGCAGTATGAACCTTATTGAGCGACAATTACAGAATGCTGTGAATAAATTGGTAGCTTGGTGCAAAAACAACGGACACAATATCTCACCGGAGAAGAGCCGTTGTGTGCACTTCTGCCGAAAGAGAAACATTCACTTGGATCCCAATATTAACATTGGTAATATATCGATTCCTGTAGTAAATGAAATAAGGTTTTTGGGAATAATCTTCGATCGCAAATTGACTTTCCTTCCGCATATCTTGTACCTGCGGAAGAAGTGTGAGAAATCCTTAAATGTTCTGAAGGTACTCTCCAGAACATCTTGGGGTGCCGATCGAACCTCCCTACTCCGCATTTATGAAGCAGTAATTCTATCCCGAATCGATTATGGGTGTATGGTGTATGGTTCTGCCCGCGCCTCCGTCTTGCGACGATTAGATACTGTTCACAACTCTGCCTTAAGAATTTGTTCTGGTGCATTTCGGACCTCTCCCGTTGAGAGCCTGCATGTTATCTGCCACAAAATGCCCCTAAATTTAAGGCGTATTAAATTGTCCGCTTCGTATTATTTTCGAATCATGTCTGTAACAAAGCACCCTTTACGTCAAATTAAACTTCCGCCGTTTCTTCGCAGATTGCATGATGCCCGTCCATTTCATATTCTTCCATTCAATGAGAGAATTAAAATAAACCTTCATGACTCGGGATTTGAAAATATTGCTATTAAATCATCTGATTTGTTTTATTTTCCACCTTGGGATATACCGCAATTTTCTTTTTTAAACCCTTTTTCAGGATTCGATAAATCTTCAACAGCACCGACTGTCTTCCAACAGATGTTTCTATATCATCGCTATCTGTATTCTTCCTTCACACCAATTTTCACGGATGGCTCGAAATCAGATGGTCATGTTGGTTGTGGAATCGTTCTACCATCTGATACACTGAGCCACCGTCTACACAATTGTTGCTCAGTTTTTACTGCTGAGTTGTTGGCAATTTTCTATGCTCTCCAGAAAATTTCACCTTCTACTCAGCGTAAATTTATTATTTATACTGATAGCATGAGTGCTTTGGAGACTCTAACTCACTACCACAATCGGATGCACCCGATTGCTGTTAAAATTTTATTTAACTTGCGCCTATTACTAAATGAGAGCTTTCAAATTATTTTCTGTTGGGTGCCGAGTCATGTCGGCATTGCTGGAAACGAAAGGGCAGATTTAGCGGCAAAATCAGCAGCGAATTTTTTGTCTCATGGACTTCCTTATTGCGATGTTAAGAAGTCCTTGGGTAAACACATGTTTTCTTCTTGGCAATTGACGTGGGATCTGCGAACAGAAAATAAATTGCATTCCATCAAACCAATTATTGGATTGTGGCCTGTTCTCCCTATACGTGAGGTTGACGTCAAAATGACTCGCTTGCGTATAGGACATACTCGCTTCACACACAGACATCTTCTGCTTGGTGAAGATGGGCCGAGATGCCCCACATGCCGTGTAGATTTTACTATTAAACATATTTTAATTGAATTTACTGATTTTAACCACCAACGTATTCGCTTTTTTAATTCAACTTCGTTGAACCTGCATGACCTGGTGGGTGACAAACACCACCCAAATATTTTTAAATTTTTAAAGGATATTAGATTTTATACGTGTATTTAGTATGTACAATTCACTCTGATCAATACTACCCAAACACTGATTCTTTTCTTTATTGCCGTTTTTGTTTTCTGTTTTAACTCAGGCTTTTAACATTCTGAAACATAGACCGGAAAACAATCTTATAAAAAAGACTATCAGGTTTGATTTTTAACTCAATTTACTCTTTCAACTTAATTTTTACCTTACTTTTATATTTTACCATTGGATTGGCGCAGCATGGCCAAGTGTGGCTATTGCGCCAAAAAATCACAAATCACAAATCCCACAACATGCTATGTCCGTTGAAGTCACCAAATAAAATGAAAGGCGAAGGAAGCTGGTCCACTAGGTCGTCAAGATCATGTTGCCGAATAGCATCATGAGGCGGTAAGTAAATTGAGCAGACTGTGACCAAAGTTCGTACGTGAACTTGCACAGCCACAGCCTGCAGAGAAGTATCTGATTGAAGAGATGTGCTCGGATATAAATTTGAAGTAAAGATACAGACACCACCAGAAGCTCGAGATCCTGTGTCTGTATCTCTCCGAATACAGTTATAGCCTCGAATTTTGATAGGGATGTTAGGTGTCAAGAAAGTTTCTTGAACACCGAAGCAGATGGGATGAAAATTGTTTAAAATAGATTTGATGTCAGAAATTTTGGACCTAATGCTGCGACAATTCCAAGAGAGGAAAGTACCCATTAAGGAAGCCTTTTAACAAGAGAAGTTCTGGGGACGACAACAGAAGTTCACGTGATTCTGAATGCCAGTTGATTTTTAGGGATGTCGAGGCACGGTTTCTTAACAGTAACATCACGAAAAGAGACCCTTGCGATGGTCCTGGAGTTGTCTGGGGAGGCATTATGCTGAACGGGAGTACTGAGCTCCACGTTATCGTCAGAGGTTTGGTAATCGGAGCAATGATATGATCCTTCCCCATATGTGTCTCTTCCGGACCAGATTTCGTTTTTATGGATGAAAATGCACAGTCCTACCGGACTGTTGATGCTCAGCAGCTACTGGAAAGTGAAGATATATCTCGAATGGATTGGTCAGCCTACTTCCCTGATTTAAATTCCATAGATCATGTGTGGGATGCTTTGGAAAGACGCCTTGCAGGATGATTACATACTCCGGGTAGAACCTAACAACAGATGCCGATTCAGGAGTGAACAGACAGTTACAGTTTGATTCCAGCTCGAAAGTATTAAAAATATGTCCTGGAGACAATCTACGACCACACAGGAAACACACCGTTAACAGACTATTTCGCAAAAGACATGCAATTTCTGTTCCACATCACCCCATTGATGCACAACTGACTAAAGAGTAATGAATTTTTGTAATAATTTTCGTTCAATAAATCAAATATTTTTTACAAAGAGTCGGAAAGGGCCATCATTTCAAATTTTTGTTCAAAATCATTTCCATTTTAAATTCAATAATTACTGAATTTCTTTATCATTGAGTTTTCACAAAGAAACTAAAAGGAGAGGGCTGGGATAGCCTGGTTGGCGGGGATGGGGGTTGGATTCGCATCTCTTGGGTTGCGAGTTTGGACCATGCCGGCCAATAACGCTTCGTGTATGTGGTGACTGGTGCACGCATAAGTCTCTCAATGATACTAAGTCCTGGAAATCGAGACAATACCACTGAGGATACTGGATCAGAGGTGATCGTTCTCTGATTCAAAAGTCTAAATTACGATCTGTTTACGAGAGAAGGAAGTGTATGAATGATGTCCAGTGGTTAAAAGGGCTGAGAAGGTAAGACGTACTCTTGGCGTTAGATAGCGCTACGGAAACAAGAGACGCTAAAACTCGGCTTAAAATCGCTGACTTCATCAGCAGGCTTGTCTTTGACAAGTGTCAAAAGCAACAACAAGGAAATCATAAGATGAAACTCTGAATTTCGATTTTTATCGTAATCATTTTTCCCCAGCAAACTTTGCATTACAAAATCAATACTCCCAAAATACACAGGAACATATGCTAATTATTGGAATTACAGCATGAATGGTATTTCTTACCTAATCCTGCTGCCAATAATTACTGAATCAAACAATTTTCAAAGAAAATTTTCAGACCAACTGCAAAGTAGTTTGGGGAGACATTTTCCTTTGTCATTAATGCATTTTGGATGTTAAAATTCTTGAGTTTAATATGTATCAGATGTGTTCGAATGCAATTCTGCCTGTTAATCACTTTGCCTTTGGCACATAAACACTTTCACTTTGGCCATGTGCATCAGGATCTGTATCAATCAACGCAGAAGTTACAGGTCAGTGGTACATGAAGCCTTTCAGAGAGCGGATTTTCTCTGAAGCAATTGAAGTGAAAAGAATTCATACGAGCAGAGTTTCCAAAGATATTTTGCTGCTTTACATTGAATCTTCAATGCTTAAATGGAGTTTTTTTTATTTTATTACAGTTGTATCCGTAAATTTATATCTAGGTTCGATTATATGAAATATTATGCCATTAAAATGTGTCTTAAAATTGAGGCAGATGTTTGATGATTCATTTTCATCAAAAATTGCGTTGTCATGTATTTGAAGAGGAGAAAAAATTTTGCCACTTTATCTTCCAGCCAACCGAACAAATGGACTTTCACAAGACCATTATCTACACACAAAAATATTTTCTCCACAAAACAATACAGCATATGGGTATTGGTCCTTCTATCGAAATACTCATTTCCAGCTAGTTTGGCACCTTATATTTCGAATTTCAAATAAAACACAAGGGATCACATGGAAATTGTACAATTCTCCAGACAAAAAAACATTTGCCGCTGGAAATTATATATTGGATACCAAAGAATCAGGACAAGATCTGGGGCTTATCAAACAAAAACGTATAAAACCACTCAAAATATAGCTACAATAGATTTCAAAAGAAAATCAGACTTTGGATCCCCAGATTAATATACAAAATAAAGAGAAAAATTCAATGCATACATTTGAAAATAATTATCACAAAACCACTCAAAACATTCCGAAATTTTCGAGCACTCGAAATTACCAGAAAAACTCGCGAGAAAAACCAACATTATATAGGGCAGTTTTATACCCTTATATTTTATCTTCCCGTAGCCAAAACTTAAAGGAAAGAAAGCTACCAAAGACTTTGAATTAAATTAGTCTTGGAAATTTCTCTTTTCGATTATATAAAAACTCAGTGGTACGGATAATGGATGTTGCTCTTGACAGATACAGAAAGAATTTCTAAAGTTATTTGCTCAACTTCAACAGTTTAACAGAAAGGCAGAAACGTTTTTAAGAAATCTCCATTACGATATCATGACAATAGGAGCACCAATGAAATCCCGCATTACGAACTACTGAAAGGATAGTACTAAAATATCCAATCTCATTGTTGGATATAGCGGTTATCAGGCTAATGAACCTTTCTTAATATTTCTTTTATTTCTGAATGAATCTTCATGTTGAAGATGTTACAATTTTTTTTTCTTTGTCTGGAGTTTAGGTTTTGTCTTCTTTCGTGTAGAAAGGTGTATTCAAATTTAATAATGTGTACTATTCCAGGTGGAATTAGTATTAGATAGCGAAAATTGTCATTAGTTCACCAGTCCACGGTGTTTCAATTTGCCAAATTATGTTAACAAATTGCTTTATTAAAGTAGGAAAAGAATTCAATTATATTGTATAAAGAAAATGTATGACTTTGTAAGTACATATAAGTACATCCTGATTATGGGAATTGGGTCTCCTTCAAACAAATTCTGAATCTGGAGCCATTTCTATGACGCTCAATAAAGGAACACATTTTTATGTCAATACTTTTAGAATACACACTTTTTAAACATACGAAAACGTCACATTCCATCAATATTTTGAAATTCGACTCTAGACAAACTGTTTCTATATTTTCAATCCAAAGAGACACTTGATAATCAGAAGAGTGCGATAAGCCCAAAACGGGAATAAAATTCGTCAAGAATTTTCTGACCAACCCCTGAAACAGATGAGTTTCCTCAAGATCTCTTCGATGGGGAGACGTGTAGAAAAGTTTTAACAATTTCTCATTTGCTTATCAAGAACCTTCAAAACATTGTTAGATAATTTATCATCTTTGTGTGCAAGATGTCTCGCAAAATTAATCTCTCACAAAGGAACTTAATCCTGGTAAGCCCCTCATTTCTAACTACATATTTTGGTTCACGAATAAATTATACATTTATAGATAAGAAAAAAAGCATCTCTGCTAGTAAAGTTGAGAAGTTTAGATCTGTATTTCTTCTTGATGTTAATGATAACCCGTAATTCAAGTTTATATATAAAAAAATTTATTTGTAATACAAATTTTTATCAATGAGCTCTTGCAAATTTTGTAGTCTTTTTGCAAAACTTGTAGCAGTTTTTCTCAAATTATTTTTATGCTTTAGTTTTTGAAGAAATTTACAGACTGATTTCGCAGGATCAGATAGCATTAATTTCTTTCGGGTTTCAAGTCTTAAATTTTCATTTATCTCCTTGAAAAAGGATCATCAGCCACGCATTTCATAAATTTTGCATCTCTTAAGATTCGCTCCATCAAATAGTCTGATGTGCAAACACTGTATTAATGGCTCCGCAGAGAAACAGTACAGTTATCGTAATATGTAAAGCTGAATACAATTCTGACAAATCAAAAATATTTTAAGCGATATTTATTTAATTTTTAAAATTTTGTGATATTTTCTTCTGAATAGAATACTTTACATTTAAATCAATCTGGGACATTTCCTTAGTTTTAAGGCATTTGAAAGAATGAAAATAGGCTGAGATTAGAATTCTAGACTGATTCAAGCTTGCATCTATCAGACGTATTTTTTGTACAATACTGAGTTCATCTTGACTGCAGATTTTGACAATATATTCGTGAATAAATATTGAAGTAATGAGAAATATTTTTATATTCCTAAAGAATGCAAAATAAATTTCAGAAAATACTGAAAGCAGTGGTTTTTTCTAGGAAATCTTTCCACCTTAGTTGAAGGTAGACATTTTAATATCTTCTTAAAATTAATGACTGATATAAAAAATAAAATAAAACAATTCAATATATGAGTGAAAATATCTCTTAAAAATTGATATGTATGATACAGAATAAATACGATGACATACAAGAATCCGGATTCCGAGCTCATCTCAATCGATAAAGGATATGAAATTTATATACATGCAAAAAATATAATTAACAAAGTTAATTATCAGAAAAATTCATGTATTTACTTTTTTATATGTATATTCATTTCTTTTCCATTTTCTTGAATACTTTAGAAACAGCGAATTTTCCAGTCGGAGCGATTCTTTTCTGCATTCTAAGTGAGCGATTTCATTTGTACGCAATTTGAGATCTCTTTCAGGAAATAAAAATGAAGCCGAAATTTATGTTTTAAAATTATCATTAATATATAGAGGCTACATCAGCCGATAAATATTTCATACAATTAAAAACGTAGATGAATTGAAAGTATTTCTTCAATAATTACATTTAATGACAATGAAATAGTTCACATCCGTAACATTTATAGGCAAAAAAATATCAATTTTATAAAACTGCTCTTGAAATTCAATATAAATTTCAGGTTTCTTCATCGCGCATTTTTTTTTCATTCAACTCTGTTTTTTACAGTGTCACTTCACATATCAGTACCCAAAAAATAGATTGCTTTAAAGTCTTACACTGAATATTTGCAAAAATATTCAAATTGCAATTTTTAAAGGTAAAATGCGACATTTATCAAATTGGAAGAAAAATAATTTAAATTTGCGACATTATACAGAATGGATATTTGAAAATTGTCTTGGTATTATACAGCCTGTTATATTTATATTTTATTTTAAGCATTCCATTTCTTAAAATAAGATTTAATAAAATTCAGAAATTGTATATTTCAAATTTAGGTTGAAGTAAACCAAGTGTACGAAGAATTCCATTCAGAAATGTCAAACCATATTTTTATTAAAAAAAATCAAAGAAATAACTAAGTCAGTCGCCCAGAAGAGAAAAAGTAAGCGAGAAGCTTTTAACACTGGATTCAAAGCGAATTTTTTGTATAGATTGTTATTAACTTATTCACACCTTGAAAACTAAACAAATTCACTGATTATCTTAGAGCGTAATTCTATCCAAAATTCCGAGAAAATTCCCGACAAGAAACTACTAATGCTTTTTCACCTCAAAAGTTACTTTTTCAAAGATCTCCCTTCAAAAATAGATACAAATAAGTGGTTTCGACAGGAAATCAAGACTCCAGGCAATAAGGAAAGAAAAAAGGCAATCAAAGATCTAAAAAAAATGCACAGAAGCATTTTTGTGCATGATGAGCACTGTAGTAATATTACACTTCACTCATTTGTTTCAACAATTCTATTCAGATTATTCTTCTTCTTATTATTCGGGCCACATTGACGGTAAAAATAAAAACACAGTAAAATAAATGGATGAACAGTTGGCAAAAGGCATGAAAACTATTTGATACAACACCCATTGCCATAGTTAAGGATTTTCATGGAGAGATTTTCCACAGGGGAACAACCGTGACGCAATCAACGAAACACGAACATGATAATTACATTTAGAATAATAATTGGAAGAATTCGCACTTTTTCTTGTATTATTATCTGCAATAACAAATTTCCTTAAGATTTTCATTTGGAATTCGTTCAAATCTTTGCTTCTGACAAGGAATTCCTGCCACCTTGACAGTGGAAAAAGAAATCATTGAAAGAGCTTTATTTAATGGACTCGCATAAAGTAGATTATTTTTTTAAAAATGTAATGCCCATTACACCCATGACCTACAAAAATGAGCAAAATCCAGGACACCGGGCAGATTTATTATTGCTGCCTCCCTGAAGGAAGGAAAAGAAACTAAAGGAACGTTAAACAGTGGGACCAAAGCAAAATAAGTTTTGTTTTTCTTGTTTTACCTGCTAGTTATTTTCTAAATTAACATCCTATCACAAAGGCGAATCAATAGTGTTCCTGGAAGATAATCAAAACCCTCAAGGTGACTTCGTAGGGAAACATTAAAGAATTCAAGGAAATATACCAAATCTTTTTATGTAAATGTATAACCGTCTCTTCATTATTTTATCCCCATAGAGCCTATTCAGGTTAATTCTCCCGATACTATTTTATTCAAACAGCAATATCGGTGAAAATGAGAAAAAAAGAAAAAAATTAGATGATCAGCGGACATAAAAATATTTTTTTTAACTCCCACTACAATAATTTGAGATATTTCTTTTACGCAAGGGGCAAATACACACCTTTTTACCATAAGAAGACCTTTCCTGTCATTTCATTCTCATGGCGATAAAAGTGGAAAAAAAGATTAAAAAGCGAAATCACGTTTTATTCCCTTTTTTTGAATAACCTCTTTTTAATTTTTCTCTGAGACTTTCTTTTATAAATCACGTTTTTTTTTTTTTTTTTTTTTTTTTTTTTTTTTACTACCTGGCGAGGAGTGATTATTTAGGCTATTGATGAAAAAGAAAAATCAAGAATAATCGAACAGCAATCTAAAAGCAGAGTTTTGTCAAAGTTTTTGTCGTCCTGTCGGTACGAAAGAAATTATTCAAAGAGATTTTAATAGTGAATTCAAAGCAAAGCTATTTTTAAATACCCACTTGCCATGATTTTCTATAATAAATACAAACTAATTCGCTTTCGCCAAAAGGAATCGAAGCAGACAAGAAAATCTGGCAGTGGTGTTAATTTTATCGTTTGTAATGTCACCGCAGCAATTTTTTCGAAGATTTCTTTTCAGAAATCGAATAAAATAAGGGTTCCGGACATTGATTCGATGCTCTAAGCAAACTAATAAAGGATAAAAGACTATCGTTAATTTGTTCAGAATGAGCATCAGTTTTCAGCGTATGCGCCATACCCAAAACAGTATTTAAATTCGCAAAATTTTTTTTAAAGCTCTCGTCTTTAAAGCCTTCTTAAAACTCTTGTAATAAAATCCTTATTTAGAGCACAATGACATTTCAAAAGGAGATGAACAATGAAGAAATACAGGTGAACTGTAAACAGAACACAACATTTTGTTTTGTTTTGCAATAAACAACTAGGATCATTTATTCTCATTTGCAATTACTTTTTGTTTTACAATGTGAGCAAAAGCGACAGCATACATTCTTGCCGCACTCACAGATGGAAAATAAAGCCGAAGAATTCTGAATAGCGCTTTCAAAACGAAGACAAATATATATCTAATACCCACTAATTATTTTATAGTGGGTTTGATTATTGTTCCCTAAAAAAATCGAAGCTTCAGACTACCTAAGGGGAAAGAAGACAATCAAGAATCCAAAATATAGAGATGAATTTCTTCTATATGCATGACGCCCACAGCAGTAAATATTTCTCCTATAAACTATTCAGCTTATTGGTCTGGGCAGCAAGTTAATATTCAGATAACAATAACGTTGAGAATAAGACGAACGAGGGTTAAAAAACCCTAGATAAATGCTGGACAAAGTTTGTTTTCTTTCGTAATGCATCCTTCAATATACAATTTCTTAAATATTTCCTTTCAGGCAAAGAGCACATATACGACATGTTACGTTAAAAGCAAAAACTAAAAAACGTTCATATCGTCTTCATTAGTTTTTTTTTTTTTTTGTAATATTCAGGACAATTATTTTTTCTAAGATCTTTCACGATTTGCGACCAATCAATGTTCCAGATAGGGAATCAAACGATCGAATATCCAGAAAAGATAGGCAGATTATTTTTCGGCTGAGTGCGAGAAGTTCACTGCAGTATATAATTTTTCGAAATTTGAATAAAATGGAGGCTTTTAGTAGAAAACATTCGAACCACAATGACTGCGAGAAACAGATGAAGAGTTAACGATAATAGTAGGCAGAAAAGTTCTTTTTTTCCTTTGAATGTCTTTCTGAAACTGATCTAAATTTCAGCTTCTGATAAGAAGCAGTTATTCCTGCCCTGTAAAAAAGAAATAAATGAAGCAACTATGGACAGTGAACTCCAATCAAAATTAATTTTTTAACTACTCCCCCCCCCCACAGATATTTTTTCCATGATTTCTTATCACAAATTCAGAATAATTACAGTTCCTCAGACAGAATTGAAGCTCCAGGAAACAAAATGGGAAATAGGACAATCAATCCGTGAAGATATGCAGATTTTTTTTATATATATGATGGCACAATTATTTCGTAAATTTTTTTTCAAAAATCTTATTCAGGTGAATTTTTTGACAGGAAATATTTAGGTTCCTATGACGGTGAAACTGAAATAAACAGTGAACAAACACAGATAATCTGTGGGCAAACAACAGTTATTTGTAAAAGTTTATTTTAGACGAGGAAAAAATAAGTTTACCTTCTGGGGACATTTTCGCCGTACGCCATATAGATAAAACTTGAGTTCAAGTCCTACATTCTGTCCACATTTGCTTTTACTTCATTTATGTACCGCTTCCGTTTTCCGGATTTTCTTCAATATTTCCTTTCGAAAATCGGTTTAGCTTCTTGCTATTGGCAAGGAGTGACTCACTATTCATATCCTTAAATAGTAAAGGAGGAATCAAACTTTGAACACTGGACTCGGAGCAAAGCTAGTGAATTTTATTTGCTGCAATACTACCATTACTTGTTTTCTCAAGATTTTTTTTTAATCAGAAATGGAGACATATTATCCATATATGGATTCAACAGTCTTAGCGATCTTTATAGAAAAACGGTACTGAATTTAAATGGATAGTAGAATACATTTTTTTTTATTACACACATACTTCTCAGTGATGAAAATGGTACTAAAGTTCTAACAACGGAAATTATTATTTTGTTTCTTTTTTTTTGGTTATATCCACTTTCCAAAAATTTCTTTCAGGAAACTGATCTAGTCTTAAAATTATTATTTTTGCCTGCCTCGCAGAGAAAAAGAAAAGAAACGATGAACTTTTAAATGCGAGGACAAAGAGGCGCAAAGTGTTTTTTCTTTGAATGTTCGCTACAGTATTGTCAGCCTCCAAATCAAAACAAAACTCAAGAAGGAATCAATTCCTATTTCCTCATACAGGAAAAAAAATTAATCGAAACCTCTACACATTTGAATTAAAGCGAATCTAGAGATGATTCTATGTTTTTGGAAATGCCCAAACCCAACTTTTATTGAGAGGTTTCATTTGGAAATTATTCCGAGAGAAAACCTGGCAGGCAAATTATTCGTGCATTACTGACAATATGAAGCAAGGAAACTAGGAACTATAATAAGAAAGAAAAAAACCAAGGAAATTTTTTTTCTGAAACTCTTTTTCGTATATTTTATGTATGTAAATTATTTTTTATTCAACAATCTCTTCATCATAAAATCAATATTTCCAACAAAATATAAGACGAAGGAGCACATATTAAATATTTATATATAATATGAATGATATTTATTCCCCAATTCTGGCAACAGCCAGCGACCATCTCAATCGACAACATTTCCAATCCGACAGATAACGAGACATTTCTTTTTTTTTTTACATCATTAATATTTTTTAAATTTAATTTGTATTTGCAGCACTAAAATTTTAAAGATTTGGAACCTTCTGGCAGAGATTCGTTCATGCGAAGTTTTGATTGTTTATCACTGCCCACTGACACATTCTGACTGCCATCCGTTTCATGTCAACTGAATGTTCGTTTGAATCAAAATGAACATTCTCTTCATTATTAAATGTCGCTTATCAGAGATGAATGGAGTTTTGCCGAAAAAACCGAATTGGAAAAAACTCATATGTTGAAAGTTTAAGAGGTCCTTTATTTCAAAATATAGTTCTAATTGAAAGGCGTCAATTTTTAATCCTGGCAAGAATGGATTATTCGTGTCGTTCGGTGATAGAAAAAGAGTCAAGAATCTGAACAATAGAACATTTTATTTGCTTCCCCAAGATTTCTTTTCAATAATCGGGGCAAGAAAATTGTTCAGGCATGAACTCATTATTCTGAGGGACCTTTACGGGGAAACAGACAGGATTCGAAATAGTGAGCTGAACACTTTTTTGTTATTTCACCAAGGAAGCCTTCGTGCTGTAGTGATTAAAGTGTTACATAAATACAAACAATAAATATTTTTTTTTGTATTATCTTTTTTTCGACATTTCCAAAAGATATCTTTTTAAAACTAATCCAGATATGTGATCTGGACATAAATTTATCATTTTTGCCACCTTGACGGAAATAGAGAAAGTTAAATATTGGTATAGAAAGGAATCTAGTGTTACTTTTTCTGTTTGAATCTCCGCACACTATTGTCACTCTTAATTTACCAATCCTGAACCGAGCAAAACAAGAGCGAATCAATAATTTTTCCTCCCTCTCTACGCAAAATCTCTACGCAGTTTATTCAAAGCAGATCTAAAGTAGGTTTTTTTTTTTTTTTTTTTTTTTTTGGTAGTGCACATCTCAAAATTTTCTTAAAAAATATCGTTTGGAAATTATAATAAGAGAAAATCTGACAAGATTCGTGCATACCTGACGACATAAAACAAACAATCAA
>JAPMOR010071800.1:0-29932 GCA_026543865.1 Argiope aurantia
TGATTTGACTGCCTGTATTTTATATTTAGATGCAGTTAAGCCATTTTCTTAAAATAAAATAAAAATATACTTTTTAGAAATTTAATCGAGCCAGTGGCGTATTTAGACAGTTTACTGCCCAGGCAGTGCACATTATAAGACACTCTTTTAAATTTATGCTAATGATTTAATTTGGTAAAATTTTTATTTAATTATTTTTGTTGAAACATCTTTATATATGTATATATTATGACTTACGACTATGCACAATAATAACGCTCAGTATTTTCTTAATACTGGTATAACAAAGTCCACTTTATGAAAACGCATGTGAACCGAATTAGTTGCACTTGACAAACTTGTAATATTATACTAATATTTTATTCTAGAAATCGGCATTGTTTTTAACATTTGTTTCATATAAGTTTCCTAGATTTCGTATTTTTTATTTATTTTTTCAATTTTACTTAATTTATTTATAATATTATTAAGGATAATAATATTTTAAAATCTTCTCGTGTGTGGCTGCGTTTTTCTCTTCGTCCAACTTCTATAATCAGTTGCTTAATCATCTAGTTCGGAAATCCGACACTAATTCGAATTTCTGTATAACGAACCAAAAGATTTCTGGGAAAAATTCGATGTATAGAAATTCCGTTATATAAATTTCAGTGCATGGAAAAGGAATAATTTAAAATTCTACCACTTATAAAACAATTATGCTTAGATAATTTTTTTAGTATTAAATAAGACTAAAAAGAATTGAATTTCAACTACTCTTTCATATTTGAATATTTCTGTTTAGTGATATAATATGATATTATAGAGAAAATGTAAAAAAGTTTAACTGAATTTAAAAATATCTTTTTTTTCGTTGAATTAAAAAAAATCAAAAGGAACTGGTTTTTAAAGTAAAAGTTAGGAGAAAGTTTTGTAAAATAGAAATTGAGAATAATATGCGACTTTACAAGTATTGGGTCACGTGCTACTCTCAGTTATTCTCAGTAAAAGACTTTTGATTTTATAATAATTTTTACTACAGTAAGATTCAAAGGAATAGTTTTCATTCTTATTCAATTTATATTCTTTTTAATGAATGTATACATGATGTGCTACAATATGTTATATAATTTTTTTCGCTAAAGGTTTTGTTCGATATTTATTAATTTTATTCGATATGCAGAAATTGTTTTTCATTGAAAATATAAGATTCCCAAAAGTTCGATATATAGAGATTTTCGATATCCGGAGAATCTGTTGAAGTTTCATTTAAAATTGTAATATGCTGTCATGCAATATATTGGAGCTTTGCCTAGCAATCTACACGCGCACGCACGCACGCACGCACGCACGCACGCACACACACACACACACACACACACACACACACACACACACACACACAATCTAATAATGGATTTTTAATTTTCAGAATGGAATTTTCATGCTTGCGTTATTGCAACAATTTCATTCTAATTTAAATTATCTTCTGATTGGTTCATTGATCAGATATAGGGAATGTTCTGAATTAAACTTTTAATATTTTGCGTTTTACATCATCCAATTAAATGAACGCTTTGTTTTGGAAATGTGTTGTTGAATTAATTTGGTCAGGAATTCATAAAATATTTGAGATGTATATGGACTACGTATTATTTCTTAACAAAATTAAATGATATAGTAATGATAATAAAATTTACTTTGATGATGGTTGCGAATAAATTAATTTAAAATAATTTGTTTAAGAATTCATTTAGTAAAATGAACCACACCCGAAAGCAATAATTTAAGGAATATAAAACTGTTATTAAATTAAAAGTAAAAACAGTACCCGTTACATTTATGTGTTGCCTTTTTAAATTTGGAATGACTAAAAGGAGAAAATTAGTAAAAATGAAAAATCATTGCATTATCGTGTTCCTAAACTGATTAAATATGAATCATATATAGTATCATTGGAGATTTAATTGAAAAATACTTTAAATAACGTAAAGAATTGTATTAATGCTGTTTGAAAAATAAAAGTGTTTCACAAAATATTACTAAGACTGGCATTTTATATAGACCATCGGACATATGAGCCATATTCAGAAAAATATTCTTGAATCATTGACATTTTAAATTAAAAATTTTTTATTTTTCTGCAGCTAAACTCACCAAGTTATGAAGCTTTGAATATGAATATTCCACATCATTACAAAGGGCAACATCATGGAATACCTGTCAATCAACTCACGGCATTTTCTCAAGGTGGCCGTGGATTTGATTAGAATAACGCACTTTAGAACTTCATTAATTGATATTTTTTGGTCACTGAAGATCGGAATTTTTTGTTTTTTACGGTGTTAGTGAGTAAAAAATATTTCACTCAATATAATTAAAAGGATCAGGGGAACTATATAAAAATTTAGATTTCTTAATATTTTCAGACATACATTCATTGACATGAGCAACATAAACAATACAACTTTTGACAACAAACAAAACACAATATTTGAACAATATTACTTTCCTTGATATTTAGAGCATTTTTCCAATTGGAAGTATATACCCAGCTCTAACGTTTGATTACTAGTTACTGGACATGATTAAAGTGGGTATACTGTATATACATGCATGCTATAGAAATATATAGGTTTAGACTATATATGCATATTAATAATCTATTCCATACTTAATCATACACAAATTTTGTGTAATATTCAGGCAATAAATGTGTAATTTCTGAAACGAAAAAAAAATATTATATTCTTATTAAGTTGCAATACAAAGGTAAAAAAATTATGTAGATTTCACAATTTTATGATTTTAAAACTAAAAATAGCAGGGAATAAGAAGTCTGCGTTTTTGTAATTCTCTGCTATCTATATACTTTTGTAACCAAGGTACATTACTGTAAGAAATGGTTTTAGTACTATTTTTGGTTCTTTTTACATATCTTCTGATTTACTGATAGATAATTTTATAAAGATGGGCGTCTTTTTTGAAGCAATATTCTATTGATTTAGGAAATTTCAAGAAAGTTGATTTTAGTGTATTTTTTGTATTTTGATAGTTCTAAAAACAAGTAAAATGATCATTTCTTCTAACAAAGACCTTTCAAAATTGCAAGTATTTTTTCAGAAAGTAAAACAAGAACTTAATTTATTGAAAATTTGGAGTTTCGAATTAAGTTTTTAATTTTGATCATTACTGTTTATTAATATCCATTTAATTCGTTTATAATCCAATCTTAAAGGTGAAATTATAAATAGATTATATTTAAGAAATAGCAAACGATTATTGCGTAAAATGCATCATTGATATTATCTTCGGAAGAAAAATAAATAAAAGTTTCTGGTGATTATTTATAAAATAACAAAATATTTAATTGAATTTCTAAGATAAGAATGAAATTATAGCAAGCCAACATAAAATAAATGAGTAAACTGAAATTATTGAAAATTAGTCACTGAAGTAATGCCGGGTTTACAATCGGCCAGTTATAAGACGGCCAGTTGGCAGCGCATGCGTAGAAAGGGATTGATTTATGTTTGCCACAATATCAGAAGATAGATTCAAGCATTCTATGCTTGGCTATAAATTGCCGTTTTGGCGTCCCTGAGTTTTTTTTCCACTGCGTAACGTATTAAAATGATGGATATTTACACAAAGAAACATGGTGAAATAAAAAAAAAGTCAGTATACCTAAATTTTGAAAATTATAGAAAAAAAAAGGCAAATAAAATGAAACACACACACACTCACATCAAAAAGAAAAAAAAAATGTCGGAATTAATCTATGATAAGTAATCAATTTCTTCACGCCAAAATAAACAAACAAAAAAGCCCATCACATTCTACAAACGTATGCGCAGTAAGAAAAAAAAAATACAATACAGCGGCTTCATGTTGATGCCATGTCGGGACAATTACTTGCCGTCTACAGAAAATCATTTTTCAGTCTTTCTACGCATGCGCTGCTTATTGGCCGTCTTATAATTGGCCGAGTGCAAACCCAACATTAAGTTAAGAAAAGGAAAAGTTCAAATTAAATTATAGCAAGGCAATGAGGAAAGGCAAATGAAATTATAGAAAGGCAATGGTCATAAAATAGGTGAGTAAACTGAACTGAATAAAAATTTGTCACCGATGTAACAGATTGGTTAAAAAAAACATCTTCTATTAGATGCAGATATTCAATCGATAACCATTTTCAAAATGTTCTGCTTTTGTTTACATTGCAGATTTTTATGTTTATTTTTTCAAAATTGATTATTGTGTGATAAATCTGTTGTACAAAAATAATTCACGTTGTCTTACAGAATTAGCATTGTAGCATTGTGATTTTTACCCAGTAAAATAACTGCATCCAATTCACTTATGTCTTTAAGAATATTGAAATATTGGACATTTTTCGAGTAAAAGCTTTTTATTTGGCGTATAGACAATGGATACTGGAAAAATAAAGCTGAAAGAAAGCGTAAATTAGAGATTACTGCCTTTATTGCCTTTTCCCATATATTCATCGCTCCAAAATAACAATAGCCTGAATCTTAAGCACAGGATACTAAAATTCATTAAAAAGTCTTTTTTTAAATGTATTTTCCATTACAGCATGATATAAATTTTCATTCAGGTTTTTTTTCAAGACTTTTCTTGAGACGATAGAGAAATTCTGTTTGTTTTTAATTTTTGGTAGCAAAATTTATCTACTGAATAACGTGGCTCTTTTTTAATTTTTTTTAGTTAAGAAAGAAAGCACTTTTAGTAATTATTTTGTCCTATCTTCTTTCTTTTATGTTGCTATGCTCTTTCTCTATGCCTCTTTCTAGAGTAGTACAGAACCCAGTTTTTCAGTCCAACGTTCTTATCTAGTATTTTGAGTAAAATTTTAATACGGTTTTGGGTTATCGTATCAAAAATGTGGCATTCATGAAGAAAGTGAAAGATCAATAGGGTAAGTGAAGGGAATGAATGTGGGGTGTTTTTCAAACGCAATACTGAAATTCAAAGGTTTACTAAAAAGTTACTACTCATTTGTGCTCCAGAAATATTTCGTTTTAGTCATGTCACAATAAAAATACAGGTATCCAGATTAACTGGGACCAGACCTAACCCGAACATTTAACTAATTGGGAAAAAAGTATTATTTCCAAGAAACGAGCTTTGATTTTGACGTATTAATTTAAAGCCTATAAAAGCAATGTGTACATTTTATATACTTTCAGATTGTGTTAAAATAACGCTGATAATCAAAATGAGTCGTTTAATTTTCTTAACTCGTTTTATACCAGGAAGATTTTGTGTAAAGGTTGTGTTTTTTTCTCAGAATTTTCTGAAGATCTGGAAGTTTGGATAATATTTTTTGTGCGACAATTGTTTCATTGTAAAGAAGAGAGATTTACAGATATTTTTAATGAGATTTGCAACAAACTTGACGATAAATTCGATGATTTTTTGTTGACAAAAATGAAGGCTCTAGAAAATGCAAGAATTATAGCGATATCCTTACTAGTTGTCAAATCTCAAATCCTTCTAGAAAATTCCATACTATGTTAAGGAGACCATATAAGCGAGCCACTCTTCTATTTGAAGTGTTGATTGCATAGCGAGCTCTCTAGCCGTATTCTATTTGCATTGTTGTTGTTTAATAATGATTTGTTGTTCTTGATTTCTGCACATGCATGTTTGTATACGCTTCGGTTGTTTTTACTGTTTGCATTTCTGTCTTTTGATGGAATAACGCATAGTCATCGGACACAGAATTTATTGAAATTCTTGCAAAGTACTTCCACCAGAAGGATTTTTATAACAATACTGTATATGAAATTACTATTTCGAATAGTGAATAAAAAATAAAAATATTTTTCTACTGAATTCCCTCAGTACAGGATGGGAGGGGGATTGGTTGGGGCCTCTTTAACTCATAAAAGTCACTAAAGAGTTGTTATGATAAAGGACAGTTAAGAGTTCATGTTGGATACTAAAAACAACTTTTAAAATATAATTTCACTCTCGTTTCAGTTTGAATAGTTTTTTCATATGTAGATAGAATGTAAAATAAGTTTCTAAATACCTGTTTCCTTTTTAAAAGAATTATGCCAAGAATTATTTTTATTTAATTTAATATATCTCGTTTTCTGCATTATAACTGATTATTTGTAAAGAAAAATCTGGTTTGGATTTCCAACTTCATTGGAAATCAATTTTACAAAACTTTAAAATTTCTTAAAAATCTACAATTTATTTTCAGAATGACGAAGCAATTACAATAGTAATACACGATTCATAAATCCTTATATTCATTCTAAATAAGGAATATTTTTTAATTAATGACATAAATAATAAAATAAACGATGAAATGACATATTTTGTCTATGTTTAAATAGCTCCATGGATTTTAACTAGAAAATTTATTTACTTCTCACATCACGGAGAAATGAAGAACAAAACACTGCTATTAGTTGTATAAATTCCTTCTACAGATAATCTAATTATTCGTAATCGAGGTATTAACTTTACTTTAGCCCAGAAAACTTCTACCAAATGTGAGTAATCGATGATTCACAAAAAATTTTTAATGTTATGGAATGGAAAGTGACATTTTAATGGTTACTACTTTGAAAAGAAGTTAATGCATGAAAATAATATTATGACTTTGTGAATTTAATAATTACTTCTCAAAGTCTCAAGTGGGGTTGAATGGAAAGAATAGGGAGATAAAAGTTTTTGACTGCTCTCCCATTATTATTATATGTAATGTATATGTACTTAGTTTCTTTAGGTGCCTGCAAATATGTATTATAATAAAGTGTTGATTCATTAAAAAGATTAAATCGGCTACTTCAAAATTGATTAAAAATTGTAGCCGATAAAAAGGGGATGAAAACTGGCACATGTATTTTTAGCATAGAATTTAAAGATAAACATAATACATTTATGCATTTTCTGCAAATTTGAAATGCATATCACACAAATAAGAATAAATTCTAAAAATAATACCACGCATTTAACCCCACTTTCTCTAACTATGTAAAATCTATTTGATTATTCTACATATCTATATATTTCTAATCTATTCAAATATGTATGGATGTACTTATAAGAATTACTCTTTAGACTTATGGTGATCCTGCTTTCATCAAGATGACGTCATGGTTTAAGCTGCACACTCGTGTTAGCGGATTAATCATGCGATGCAAGAGCCAACTGTATTTTTTCTGTAATATATATTCTATTATCTTTGACTCCATATCAGAAAGTTGCGAATTCAAATCACGTCCGGGTCACCAATATGGATGGTTGTCCACATATTCAATTCAACAACGGCGTAAAAATTGACATTTTTATTAAGAGAAAAATCTTAAGAAAAAGTTTCTGTCTGCTAATTAATAGAATATATAGCAAATATATTATTTAAATCTCGTGAACATAGAAAAATATACAGTTGGCTCGTGTACCGCATGATTAATCCGCTGCCACGAACACGCAACTTAAACCGCGACATTATATTGATGAAAGCGGGATCTTACCATTCTTAATCAAATGGAATTATTAAGGTTTTACTGCCTGAAACAGTCGAAGAACTTTTTAAAGCATACTGAACAAATATTCCATTTTGTATAGTCCTAAAAAATTCTGAAAAAATATTTATTATTTTATTTTTCTTATTTTCTTTATTACTTTTTTTTACTGCATAGATTCGCAGATGAATGGTCAATAGAGGACGTACAGTCAACATCTCCAGAAAACTTAAGGATCCCGTAGGTTCATAAAACTTAATCGTCATGCATATGTATGCAAATTTTGGTATTATTATTATTACGAAATCTATATTAATAATTTAATATGCTGAATAATTATGCTTAATTAACTGGAAATTATAATTAGATAATAAAAATAATAATTACCTGATTTTTTTTAACTAATCAGTATAGGAAAATTATGCATCGAGATATTTCTCGTGAAAAATATTGGAAATGTTAAGTATGGCATTAAGCTAAAAAATATATTAAAAAATTCAAAATAATTATAAAACTGATAATAACAGTTATATAAAAACTATATAATTGTTATTTTTTATATAATTTATATATTATAATAATTATTATTTATTTATATTTATTCTATATAACTGTTTTATCAAAAAATAATAACAGTTAAATTAATATAAAATAATATTAATATAAAATTAATATAAAAATATAAATTATTAATATAATTAAATAATTAATAATTAACTATTAATATAAAAATTCAATTTATTGCAGTTTGAACAAGGTTTAGTTGTTTTATATATGCACTTTCATACGTGTTTTATTAAGGACATGCCACTTATAGAGGTTAATTGGTTGAATATTACGAAATTTTGATATGTTATTAATAATAAATTTGCTATAGTCTTGTTGAATGCAGGGTAAACTATTAGAGAATGATATATGTTACTAGAAATAAATATATAAATAAACACAATATCTCCGATTAAAACTTTTTGTTGAAAATATTGATTATTAATTCCGAATCTATTTTCAATTTCAAACTGTAATTCAATTTATTAGTTATGTTCAAAATTATTAGAGTTTAACTCAACAGTTTTTACCAAGTGCATATTTGTTTGTGCTTTCAAACACTGTGTATCTATCGGAAAGAAACCATAAGTACCTACATGAGAATTGACCCGAATTTCAATTTTCCCAGGGGAGATAAAATAATGTTTGTGGAGTTACATTAAACTCTCTTCCAATGAAGAGATGTATTTTCTACTGGAGAATATGGAGCATGATTTAAAGGTTATGGTAATTCTGTAATTTCCCACAATGCTCTTGTTAATATCGAAGTGATCAGATGCAAATGCAGTAAGGGCCTTATTTTTATACATTAAGAATAAAATTTTATTCGGATGATGTAACCATCATTTGTAATAAATGTTAATGTCTAAATATTTTTAATATTTTTATTGTAATAATATACCCGAAGAAGAGCAAATATTTAAATTTTTTTTAACCTGAAATTCTAAATAAAAGATAAAATTTTTATCATTTAAATAAAAGGAACTGTTTTAGAGGAGGGCCTTTGGTAGCTTCTACCGAATATCAACGCCAAATGTTTAAAACAAATAAAGGGGAGTGATCACATCAAAGCTTTCTTGCATACTCTCTAATAAAATTCTTATCCCAGAAAACGTCTTACTTGGCATTGGTGTTCAATAGTTACGAATTATTAACTCTTGGCGTGGATTTAGCATTTTTACTGAATCTATCCTGTGATCCTTGGCGAGTGTTCCTGGCGATTAATTACTGGTATGTGCTTAATAGTAACCGAAAATCGAATTTGTGTTTTTGACTTGTTTTTCAATAACTGAAATAAAAAATTGCAGCGGAAACTACACTTGTATTTCAAAATCCCATACCAAATTTGATATATTTAAATCATTGTGGTTTTTTTATTATCGCGTTAACATATTTCTGAAGGTACAGACAGACAGAAAATCAGCCTCTTACTGGATTTGGTTCAAAATTTGATTCATGTCTTCCCTATAGATATTTGATAAAATTTGGTACAAGATTTATGTAGCTTTCCTCGCTTTGTAGTTATCATTCTTACTTATATTCGAACAGCCTGATAGACGAACTTCTTCTCAATGGGTTTTACTCAAAATTTGACAGAATTCTACAAATTTGGTATGTAGACTGTATACTAAATTTCATCCTTCTGGATCTAAGAGTTTTTGAGTTATCTTTGTCACAGACGGACATTTTCTAAAAATGTGTTTTTCGAACTCATCGAAGTCTAAAACGTAGAGATTCACTATAATCTCTAATTCGAATTTTTTGACGATTGCAATACTTTGTCTATAACACGTATACGAGAAAGTAAAAATATTATTTAAAATTTCAATTATTAATCAAATATTTTCAACGATGGATTTCAAATGTTAGAACTGTGTAAAATGGAAAATGTACATTATTTCACAAATGTAGTGAGGCGCTATTAAGAATTAAAAAAAAATATCACAATATTTCTTTTTTCAAACCAAAATTTTTTTCACATATAAAATCCAATTCCAATAACAAACATACCTGTGCACATAACTAATTTCCTGTTGACTTAGAATCTGTTGTTCTTCAAAATGTATACCGAATTCCAAAATGAAACAAACTTTCTTTTCTTTTCGCCACACAGTGCCCCCGAAATTGGAATCTCTAGGATTACCTGTCAATTGAAGGGATATATCTGGAAAAATTTATTAAGAAGGAAAAAGTGTTAAAGTTTACATACAGTACATAAAATAAAGACACAACAAATATAAATAATACAATAAAGAAAAAAAGGAAATGTTTGATGGGGAATATAAGCTCAAGAATTTTTGTTAAAGTTAATATTTCTTGGAGAAGGGCTAGATTGAGGAAGCAGACAAAAATTATTCTGGGTTTGGGTCTGGAGAGATCAGTTCTTCATTATGTTACAGAAACCGCACAAGATTTTTAATTTTGATTTTAAACCCTTTTGTTTGTCATCAGATTCGTTCGAGGTCTGTGGAAATGAAACTAACTATGGAGACTTCAAAAGAATAAAGTTTCAAACATTATTTCTTCTAATTTTCTGAAATATATAATATTCTTAAAGATAAAAAAAATTATAATTTTCGATACCTGCATTTTCAAATAATTTAAAGTTTATTCTGTTTTCATAAAAAAAATATGAAAAATTAGTTTTGCAGCCTCAAAAGAAGATCAGATGTTAATCTTATATTAATTCTCATACATAATGTTATCCACCAAATGTCGTTGCATAAAAATAAGATTTGCTTATAATAATCTATTCTTATTCGCTTTTAGAAGGATAACTCAAAATATTCTGCGCTTCATGCTAGTACCTTGTTTCTTGAATGCTTCTTATCCTTTTTTTTTATCCCTTTCTTGAAGAAATGAAACTAAGAGCATTTGAATATTTTTTGAATGATCATGGGTTGACGCCTTTTTGTGAATAGTTTTTATTAAATTCAAGTAATTTAGCATTAAAAAACATTTCGCATCATCATAAAAATGCTGAGAGTTTTTCGAAAAAGGATTATGATGTCAGTAAATTAAAAAAAAGTTTCTTTAAACAAAATATTAATAATAAAATATTTTGTTTATTTTCTGGGCAGATTTAGAAGCGGATAAAAAAAAAGACAGAACAATAAGGATAAAAAGCATTCAAGGAAAAAAGTAATAGCATGAAGTTCAGAGCATTTTAGTTTGAGTTTTACTTCTAAAAGCAAATAAGAATAGATTTAATATAATCAAATCTTATTCTTATACAACAACTTGTGATGGAAATGCGTGAAAATTAATGGAAGATTAATTCTGCGCGAAAATACGTGAAAATTAATGTATGATTAATTATGTGTGAAAATACGTGAAAATTAATGTATGATTAATTATGCGTGAAAATTAATGTAAGATTAATTTCTAATTTCCTTTCAAAGCTGAAAAATTAACTTCAGGGAAACAATAATTAACTTTAAATTATTTGAAGATGCAGGTATCGAAAATTATAATTTTTTTATCTTTCAAAATATTATATCCCAGAAAATAAGAAAAAAAATAATAATATTTGAAAACTTATTCTTTAATTTTTCTCTTAAAATCGCATGAAAGAAAATTAGATTCATTTCATTATCAAATTCGATAAAGACTTAAATCTTCGTCATTGAATGAAAACTATTCGCAAAAATAAAGAAAAAAAAAGAAAGAAAGGAAAAGATGCATCTTTGTGGTATAATACAAAAATCTTATTATTACCATTTTAAAACTTTTTAAATTATAATTTACAATAGGCAACAATATGACAATTTTCGAGTGTAGATTCCTGTATTATTTAACCTTTTAAAACATGTGTTAAACATTAAAGGTATTATTAACGTAATGTTTAATAGAATATCTGCAGAAAAATTCAAAAATGATTTCTAATTTTTCATATAATTATTTTTTCCATAAAATTCTTGGTGTTTCTTTACTTTTTTCGCTGTTTCATGAAATATATAGGTCAATTTTGCGACTTATTTCGTTTAAAGCAGATTTTTTTAAAAAAAATAATGGATTATCAAAAACAACATGTCCGACTTCTAAAAAAATGATTAATAATTTTAAATAAAATTATAAAGAGCTTTACTCTGATACATTTTTTTCAAACTATTGACTGATTTTTGCACTTAAATCTCTTTTCTTACTGTAATAATAAAAAGAAGATAAATTTATGCCTAAAAATATATTTTAATATATTTTGTGATTCTTACGCTTGAAATGAATATGTTTGGCAGATTTATTTGTGGCATGTAGACTGAAAATATAAATTCTGCTTTTTGTGAACATAGATAGATAAATATTTGTCATTTTTGTTGATATGAATTTGATCCATTCAAAAGAATAAATAAAATAAACTATGAAATAGAGAAAAATTTCCATATTTTTTTTTCTCTGTAAATATATAAACAAGTCTACAAAACATTTTTTCTTGAATATATTTACTATCAAGATTTGTTTTATTATCTAAAACGATGTTTCTTTTTTTGTTTCCTTACGTGCATCAATTCTTCCTTAATTTATCGGTTTTATTAATGCTAAATTTTTGTTCTATATTTATTATAGAATAAATGGGAATGTGTTCGGTAAACATCATAATCTAAATCTGTTAATAGACATTTTTTCAGACATTTTATAACTGCTACTATTTTTATTTTTTAAAATATTATTAAAAATAAAGGCAAACGATTTTTTCTTTGATAAACATATTTTGTTAATATTATTTCGTTTATTTTTTGTCTAATGGCTGATGATCAATTGTAAACTTCGGGAATCTGGCAATGTTTGTAAGAATAAACAAGCCGATGGAATTCTAAAAGGCTTGGTTTATTATTTTTGTTTTTAAGAATTTAAGATGCTCTGCAAGCTATAGTTTGAAGCTTAAGAAAACGGGTAGTTTTCAAAAAAAGCATGCAAAAAATGTATAATATACTACCGGTACGAATGAAAGGATTGTATAAATTAGCAATAAATTATAAATTAATGTTGCCCGAGATACTCGAAGCATGGATTACACTATAATTCTTTTTACTTTTATCTTTATAAATAGCAAAATTTTAACTAAAATGAGTTCTCTGTTGATCTTACTATAAAGTTAAAAGGAAATGTCTAACATTAGCTAACTTGGCGAAAGTTATGCATGCGAGGTACAGTGACTCCCAAAAGTGTTCGTACACCAACAAGAATCAATTAAAAACCTCATTATTTACCATTATATATTATTATTTTTACATGAAAATTTTTCATAGCCTATTTTTACAGTTCTTAATAAAGCAGTGAAGAATAAATTTTAATCACGATGCAAATTATTTTTTTAAAAATGACAATAAATAAAATTGCACAAAAATAGGACACAAAAGTGATCATACACTTTAAAAAAACATCACTAAATATGAAATTTTCTAAATTTTTGTAAATATTTAGTACTTAGTAGGATATCCTTTATTCTTTATAATAACTTTTAAACGTTTGGGCATAGATTTAACTAAACGGTCGGTTACTTCTGCACCGATCTTGTTCCATTCTTCGATCATTACTGCTTTCAGTTGAATTTTCGATTTAATGTCGTGACTTCTTATTCGCACCTCTAATTCTTCTCAAATATGTTCTATAGGGTTTAAATTAGGTGATTGAACTGGTGTTTTAATTGTTTGAGGGCAATGATAGAGGCAAAAAAGACGAACATTCATGACCGTGTTCTAAGGATCGTTGTCTTGGTAATACACAAAGTTGTTTAAAATGCCCATTTTTTCTGCTGACACTTTTAAATTATTATTGAGAATATTTATATAAACTCTATGATCCATTATACTATCAATGAATACTAAATTGCCTACTCCAGCTACTGACATACACCCCCAAACCATGACACCTCCACTGCCATGTTTTACTGTTCCAACTAAATTCTTGGGATTAAGTTCTTCGTTTTTTTTCCTCCATACGATGATTCTCCCATCCGACCTAAAGATGTTAAACTTACTTTCATCTGCAAATAAGACACGATTCCAATAGCTCTCTGGCTGGTTTATCATAGATTTGGCAAATTTAAGCCTAGCAATTCTGTTATTCTGACTTACAAAGAATTTTCTTCGTGCAGAGCGGCCATGTATACCAGCATTCCGAAGAATTTTACGAATAGTTTCACAGGAAATAGAAGTTCCATTTGATTCATTATATTGTGAAGTAAACTTTACTGCACTCAGACGTGGATTTTTTAGAAATTTACTCACAATATTTCTTTGACTTCTAGCTGACAGAATTTGAGGGTGACCATTACGAGGCTTGTTTGCAATCCTTTTCCCCTCTCTGTAACGTTTTATTATGCTTTGCACCGTTGAATGATGTAGATTAGTTATAGTTGCAATCCCTCAAATTGATTTTCCAGCTTTAAAATGAAATATAATTAATTTTCTTACGTCTAAACTCGTTTCTTTACGAATGCGCGTCATATCTAAGAATAAAGTAAATAGAATAAATAATTGTGATATTAAATACTGAAATCAAACGATTTTAGTGTATTTTTCAATTAGAAGAAAAATAAGCCGCAAAAGATATTTTTGTGATGAATTTAAATAAATAATGTTTGGATGTACGAAGACTTTTGTGTTCTAATTTTGTGACATTTTTTATTTATTTCTTTTTTAGAACAATACTACTTGATTTTTTATAAAAATATTTCTTTAGTTTTATTAAGAACTATTTAAAGATGCTAATTAAAAAAAACCAACTAATAAAATGCTTTATTAAGAAATATAGAACACAATTTCTGCAAATTTCTTTAGTGTACGAATACTTTTGGGAGCCACTGTATATTCTCCTAAATTTTTTGCTTGGGAAAAACAAATGATAGAAAAGCTACAAATGCTCAAAATCCTTCTTAATATTTTCTTTATTCTCTGAAGTCTTTATAATTGACAAGAAATGAAGCATCTAAAATGAGCGAAAAATGAATTATTCATGTCACCTTTCTTTATATTACAGTTCACAGTGAAGAATCTAAGACTTAGTGCACGGAATGAGATCTTTTTTTAAATAAGATGATAAATTTGGTCTCATATTTCAACTGAATTTTAATTATTTTTATTTTAGGTAAATAGTTTTTATTTTATAATGAATATAAATATTTCTTCTTTATCTATTATGATTTCCTACTGCCCGGCATTCAGGTTTATAAATAATAATATTGATACAGATATTTTAATTTTTATACTTTCTAATAACAAAGCGAAAGCAATAAATTATGGTATAGTAACTTTTCCAATTTTTTTATGCAAAAATATAAATATTATCATAATATTTTATTATTCAGAGAATTAGTATTTTTTCAAAAAACTGGTTATTTGGTTACTATGAAATAATCAGTTTTTCATAACTCATTTTAATCAACTTTTCTGAGGCTGTCTATCAGCTTAGCAGCCTTAAGTAGCTGACTAGTTTGCCTTCCGCTACTGGATAAATAAAATTATAGGTTTGTAGCCAGTAAATAGTGCAATAATTTAGAAGTTAGGGACTAAAAATTTATTTCCAAGCCCTAATTTTGACTGTTTCTAACATCAACAATTTATGTTGCCAAATAGTAATTCAGATGTGTAAAGGGGTCTACGTTTGCCTTCCAGCTTGCCGAGATGACTTTTTTTTAAATGTAAGAACAAAAAACAGAATTGTTCAATATTGAAGTTCTATTTCTACTATATTATAATTAATGTAATGATCTGCAAGATTATTTAATAAACATTTCTCTAATTCAATAAATAAATAAATTCAGTGCACTAAAATAAGAAAGCAATTTTCAAGCTATGTGTTATATAATCTTATACATTCAATTATATAACTATAAAGATTTAATAATGATTGAAACCAAACGCACTATAAAAAAAATTGTCACTTCTTACTTTTAAAGTTAGACTTAATTGTAATTACAAAAGTAATATTAAAAACATGTTTTAAACTTACGACTATTTTTCTATAATGAGTAAGTAACTTCATTCTTTCAACAAAGATAATAGAAAAAAAAAAGGTTTAAAATATTAGTAGCAAAACTAAAGTGAAATTGATGCCTGTTTCTCTTCAACATTGAAATACAGGGTGTTTATAATTAAAGTTCCATTTTGAAATGGTCAAAAAAGGAAAACTACTCGACCAAATGTTACCAAACTTGGTAATAGTTTAAAGCAAGCCATGGAAATTTCTTTCCCACCCAAAAAGAAAAAGTTCAAAAACTCACCACCACGGGAGAAATGGTGCTGTATCAATATTGTTAAGCAAAATATGACATGAAGACACCAGTTTAAAATGCGTTTAGTCGTTTCTGAAACGTAATACAAAGCATATTAAGTATGTGTTATCTCAAAAAGCACTGTTTGTGGTGATAATCAAAACAATTTGGCGGAACTGAAAGATGCGATACACCGACCTGTGCGTAACATTCCTCTTGATATGCTAAGAATACTGTTGAGAATGCAATAATGCGATTTAACAGGCTTTTAGAAAATGGTGGACGCCACATTGAACATCTTTGTAACACTTTTCAGAAATTATTAAACACATTTTAAACCGATGTCTTCATGTTCAGTTTTGTTTAACAATATGGTATAAAGCGGCATTTCTCCACTGGTGTTAAATTTTTGAACCTTTTCTTTTTGGGCGGAAAAGATATTTCCATGGCTTACTTTAAACTATTACCAAATATGGTAACATTTGGTCGAGTAGTTATCCTTTTATTGCCATTTCAAAGTAGAACTTTAATTATAACTATATTGTAAAATGCGTTTAAAATATTTACAAAAAGTTTATTGAAAGTGGGAAAAATTATACGACACACCATACACACAGACGCCGAAATTTTGCATCGTATAAATGAAATAAGTATCATTACATTAATTTCAAATGAATGGGGGATTTGATGAAAAAAGTATATTATATAAAGAGATGAGAAGAGAATGAATCGAACTTTACTGTACTTGTAAACAATTATTATGGGACTATGATAATTTCACTTCACTTCTGTCAAACAGAACTATTTAAATAATTCACTAAGCCACAATTTGATATATATTCATTGCAATTGTAACAAAATAGTAAATATTGACTTAAGAAATAAATTTATTTGTACTTAAGATGAAAGCTTTGGTATAATAAATTTTAATTGCTTTCCAAATAAATTTTAATCTATATCATTAACGGTTAACCGTGCTCTGGTGAAAACTTATCTTCCGAGACTGGCATCGCAGATTATGACGGTGGTCGGTTCAAAGGAATTTATTTTGTTAGTTTATTCCGCAAATCCAATTTATGCCGTGATTAAATTATTAGCTCAATTCAAGATTGAATTATGGGTATTGATTATGCCAAAATCTTTGAATTTATAAGAGGCCACTGGCATTTATTATGATCGATATCGTGAGCTTCGTAACAGAATTCGAAAGTTCCCTTAGTGGGTGATATTTGAAAACTAATTTTGCCATTCCAGTTTCAGTCGATATTTTCTGCAATTTCGTGCGAGCTAAATAATATTGGAAAATAGTTGCGGCTTTTAGAAATATATTCACCTTTAAAGTATTTCATAATTTTATAATAGTACCTTTCAGGATGAATGTTTCAGCTGGATCTTGATAGAATACTGTTTTTAGTAATCTTAAATTTCTGCTAAAGCGAATTCATAATAGAATCTATCATTTAAATCCCCAAAAGAGTTATTTATTTCAAAAATTCAACTTCTTTTGACTTTCTTTCTCTGATAATCTCCTTTAAACAAACAAAAAAAAATTAGTATATATATATTGTTACAAACCTGCAATTCGGCTTCCCAGCATAGTTTACTCCATCAATAGAAAGAAAGTTTTACAGTCATCTGAATGGGACAGAGTCCAGGTGGCGCGTCAAAGGTCCCGGAACTTGGCGACAAACTTGGCGACGATTTGGCGACGAATTTGGCGACTTTGGCGCCAAAATAGATAATACCCGAAACTTCGAGAATTTTCCCGATCCGTCCAGTAGGAACCGAGATACGCCTCGAACGTTCCTGATTGGTTGAGAGGCTTCTAGCCCCGCCTCCTGAGACCTATAAAAGGAGCTGCACTGCCAGAGAAGTCGAGTCCGAGAAGTCCGAGAAGTCCGAAGTCCGAAAGTCCGAGGAGACGACGGAAGTCAGGAAGTCCGAGAGAGAGACGACGAGTCCCGCCAATGGATACATCACCGATTTATTCGGCCGAGACTTTTCCACCAGTCCCACATGCTAATCCTAGCGCCATCTGTCAGGAGCTAAGAAAATGTTCTGAAGTCATCACAACAGCGAAAAAACACCTGGAGGAGGTTTATTCCCTGCTACCACTTAAAATTGAAGTTGAGGCCCTTATGCGGATTGCAAATGGCTTCAAGCAGCGGATCGAGGACTATCAAAAAAGGGTGAGTGACCTTGGTTCTTGTCCTTTAATTAATTGCAGGCATCACACCCCCCAAAATCAGACTAACTTAAGTAAAACCAAAAGACTCAGAACTGACTCTGCTGGCGTTAAGAGTAATAAAACTCTCCCAAATGCAAATAAAAATTTAAAATCAAAAGATAATATAAAAACCAAAAATCCTGATAATGAGGAATTTTTATTCCCTCCCAAAAGACTAACTGCTAAGATTAATCCTAAAACTCAGGCTACTGATAATGATTCAATCCTAACTGATAATACTTACCAAAACCTGGATAACCTCAATCCTGATGAGGAGAATGATGTAATTAATGTCTTAACACTCAGGCCTCCCCCGATAATGCTTAAAAGAAATGAGAATTTCATTGATCATCTAAAACTGATAAATGACAATTGTCTTCCAGTTGAGAGTAAACTGGGCGGTCCGTATATCAAATTATTTGTTAATAATGATGATGAACACCGTAAGCTAACGAAATTCCTCAAAGATAACAATCTTGACTTTTTCGTCATAACACCCAGATCCAGTCGTCCTATTAAAATTGTTATTAGAGGTCTTCCTAACAACATCTCAACCCAAGTTATTAAAGAAGCCTTAGAAAATGAATGCAATTTTAAAATTGATAAAGTTGCTCAATTAACCCGCTACAAAACCAAAGAACCACTCCCCCTCTTTCAGATTACATTGCCGAATATTGATATCAATAAAAGTATCTGGAAGCTTAATTCCCTACTCTATCTTAAAATAAAAGTTGAAAAATTTGTCAGAAAAACAGGTAGCATTCAATGCTATAACTGTAACTATTGGCATCATAGTGCTGTGTCCTGCCAAATGAAATCGAGATGCATTAAATGCGGCGGCAACCACCACAAAGATCAATGCATCACACCCCCGGAAAAACCTGTCTGCATTAATTGCGGCAAAGAACATTACGCCTCTTACCGCGGATGCGAGAAATTTCCCAAACCAAAAAGAACTAATAAAACTCTTACCAAAAGCAGTTATGTCAACCCTAGCATCTCATATGCAAATGCCGCAAGTAATGAATCACCCCCAGATGATCATCCCCACCCAAATAAAATGCCTGATAAAAATAAAGCAATCAATGCTCAGGAAACAGTTTACTTCCCCAAAGATAATGTCACAGAGCTTGAGGATATAAAATATGTGATTAATGAATTCAGAACTCTCTTTGATGGTTGTGACATTCGCAAAATCGCTAAGCAACTCAGAAATGCTAACAATCATCTTGATAAACTAGCAATTCTAATGGAACTCTTGCCCATTTTCAGTAATGTTAACAATGTGTAACTTTCGTGTTTGCATTATCCCTTCTCCCTTTCCATTCATAATTTAACATTTCTTTTATTCTCCTTTTCTCTACACTCAAGAAAAACTTTACTTCAAATCAAAATTAACCCATTCTTGATGCACTGTAATTAATAAGGTCAGTTCCATCACCCTAAAGTTTTCACCTGTTAGATTTACGGATGGTGGGGCCTGCGGCCCCAATGAGCCGTAATCCCTATCTCAACTATAAGTCGAGTCCGAGCGGAGTACGACGACGAAGCCAGTAGTCGAGAGACGACGGAGTAGACCGAAGACGGAGCGGAGGAGTCAAGCTCGTGCTGAACTGAGCTGTGCGCTACTGTCTGCAGTAGATTCTGGTTGTATGCTGCTGTGTGTGTTGTTGTATGCTACACGTCTCGGGTGAAGATAATCGTCTTCTGTGCTGTATATAGTTTTCGCTTTGTGCTGTCCTGTGTGTCTTCGTGTAAATAAACGTCGTTGTTTTATTTTCCATTGCCGCCTGATTATTGAGCGTTCTCCACACCATATAACTTCCACTATCCAAACGAAAGCCGGTAAAGAAAATTTCGTAACAATATATATATATATATATATAATATTAATTTGCCGCATTTGTATTTCTTATTTTGTCAGAAATGTATCAATAATTGCAAGTTATCTGTGATATTATGCTCATGAAATACTTGTCAAGGACACTAAATTAATTTTTGATTTGATAGCGGATTTTATAAGAAGGAAAAGGTCTGGTAACGCAGGACTTGAATAATTGCTCATTCACGAGCATTTAACGCCAAAACCAAGAGGGATTGTGGAAGCCGATCTGTTTTGACGTGGTGTGGAGAGAAAATTCGGCATTCTATGCACTTTTGAATTGGTGCTGTGCAGTCAATGAATGCAAATAAGGAGGGAGATATTTGAGATGTTTGGAGGAAGAGGGTTTTATAGTGTTCTTTAGCAAGGTATTTCACTAAGGAAGTTGGAATGAAGCAGGATTAATATAGTTCTCATTGTGATGACTTAATAGATCAATCTTAACTGAAATGACTAAACTTAAGCAATCAGAACTTAGCGAAAGTTCAGGAACATGCTGAAGAATATTTGTTGTGTTAATTTAATGTTTCTTGTATTGACTCTAATTAAAGCTAAAAAGTTTAATAAAATACTTGAAAATAAAATGTTTGCGGACCAAATAAATGTTTTTATGTTGATGTGTTTTTTTTTTGCTCGCTTTTTTAGCTATGTTTCTAATATTTTAGATTGATAATCTTACAAAAAAATGAATTGTTAAACTTATATCTGCGATAATTCAATCTGAGAATTGTGTAATTTTAAAGAAGAACTAATGCAGATATATGTCTACAAAGTTCCGTTTTAATATTTGTGAAGTGTAATTAAGAATAAAGTTAAGGAAATTAATTAAAAAAAATTAAATACAAATCATTTAAAAATTTTTGCTATAAGTGCTTTTTTTTGTGTATTCGGTTTTAGATGTAAATCTTTTTATTTGTTTTATTACTGAAGAACCTATTTTCAAAATATTCTGGTTTATTTTTACGAAAATTATTAATTTGAAAATATCAATCAAAACAAAAGACTAAAATAAAACATTTTGAATTATCAGGCATTGCACCGAAAGCGACATCTGAATCCTATAAAAGGAAAAAAAAAATATTTTTGAAAAAAAAAGCAAGAGAGTTTAATAATGAATTTCCATTGCCAGAACAATTTACGAAAAAATTCAATTCCAATTGCAAACTTATTTTGTTAACTTTTTTTTTGCCGTTTGGTTGGTTTCAGTTTTATTTATGATTTAAAATAATTGAGCAGCATTGCAAATTCTTCATCAAGATGATTTTTTTTTATTTGCCAAAGAAATAAATTTAAAGTGACATTTTTGAAAATATCCAAGATTCTAATAATTTGTTCATAGAAAAATTATAAATAAAATAAGATCGTATACTTTGACGCTCAAAGAAAAAGAAAACTGCAATGATTCGGATTTACAGAATCAAAGTTTATTTTCAAAAGATTTATCATTATCATCATCATGGTAATATGTAAATTATAGATCTGAATCTCCACAAATTTATTATCTTTAAAACAGCAATATTCATTTTGTTTTCTTCTACGTTCATTGAATTTTTCTATAATTATTGTAAAATTAACTTAAAAATGAAATTTAAAAGTCCTCTTACCTCTTTGTAAAGCATCCAATAGGGAAAAAAAAATTAACAACTAATCTAAGCAAACAGTTATAAGTATAATTATTTTTAACTTAAATGTTGAAATTTAAATTTATTATAAATAAAAAAATAGCTCTAAAATTTTTTAAAACTGAAAGCAAGAATTTCCAAGAAAATTAATTCAGATAACTCAAATCAGAATTTTTTAAAATGTAACCATTGTTCCCATTTTCCTCAATGAATATCTTCAGAATGATCAACCTATTCCACTGGAGAAGGAGAAACACCTCAGATATGGGGATGAGAAGCTTGCAGAATAGTGGTTGGTTCTCTCTTCCTGGTAGATGCAAGGCCGCGGTGGCCTGTTGGTAAAATCTCGGCTTCGGAATCGGAGGGTTTCAGGTTCGAGACCCGATTCCACCGAAGAACCGTCGTGTAAGGGGCTTTGTTGCACCCGCTGGTGTGGTGTGGAGAGGGGGGGGGGGGTGCCAGCTCAGGTGTCGTCCTCGTCATCTGATTGCGGTTCAAAATGACGAGGTCCGTCCCAAAATAGCCCTAGTGTTGCTTCAAACGAGACGTTAATCTAACTAAACTAAACTAAACTAATCCTGGTAGATGCAGACATGGTAATGTTGTTATCTAGACCCATCGGCAATAATTATTCGTACTTGTGCATGATGAATCGATACATGCTTTTTAGATTCGTTGCTGATACCGAGTCATACTTGTGTACGAGGGGGTTGGCGCATTTGTTGCTTGTAATGGTGATTGTTATGCGAAGCTATGTGGCCCGGCGGTTCGGCCATTCAGTTCACTCTGATATTAGGCGCCGTTATTTAGGTGATTATTATTCGTGGTCTAAAATTCTTCCGCCGGAAACTATAAATGAATAATTCCTAATGATTAAAATAAAATTAGAGATATAATTTATTTTAATGTAAAGAGATATTTTTTTAGAAGGAGTCCTTTTTTCACTTGACTATTTCAATGTGTAATGTAATCTAATAAAGAAATTTTAATTGCCTTAGTATAATGTTACGGATTCACTACTTCCGTTCGTAGGAGTTCTTTTACGATTTGATGGTCGATGTAGAAATGAACAGTCCTTTAGCAGAAAACAACAATGACGTTTATTTACACGAAGAACACGAGTACACAGACGAGACAAATGCAAAGACGACACCGATATACAGCCGAGATGTACACACAGGACAGCACACTACAGCAAACAGTAGCCCACAAGTTGTAATCGACTACATCACACAAAGCGGCCGCTCTACGATCTCACCAAACGGCTGAAATTCTCCACTGTCTCCCCGCTTTAACTCAACTACCACACGACTGGCTACTCCACGCACAACTTGATGCTGCTTTCCACAATAAACGCCACAGGACTCGGTACACAGCCCAGTTCAGCAATAGCTTGGGCTCCACACGACGCTGGTACTCCGCCGTTGCTTCGCTATCCTCTCGAAGACTCGTCTACGACTCCGACTACGATTTAATTCACGACTCCTCGCAGCTTTAGACTGCTTGCCTTTTATAGTTTCTGGAAGATGGAACGAGATATTTCTGGGCATATCTCAGTTCCTATTGGATGGATTGATAAAATTCTCGAAGTTTCCAGTAATTTCTATTTTGTTATCAAAGTCGAAATTCGTCACCAAGTCTCCAAATAGTCGCCAAGTTTTGAGATCACTGACGCGGCACCCGATCAGCACCCATAAGGCTGATCGTAAAAGGTCTTTCTTACGATGACACTATTCGTGATGGGAAGCAAAACTGACAGGTTTGTAACAATAACAAACAGTTATATCAATTACAGTAACAATAACAAATAGTTCGCTGACTTGGTCAGCGGGCTTGTTTATGACAAGTGCCATAAGTAACAATAACATAACAACATTCTTTTAGTGTCAGAGTTTTAGAAGATTTTGTTTGTTTAACCGAACGTTAACGATAAATATCAAACTTCTAACTGTTACAGTTAGCTGCTGAATTCCACCAAGGGATAACTTACTTGATGAGTAGATGATAGTGATTAATTTTGAGTTAAATTCTTTTTAGCAAACTTACATCTAAATGTATTTTTCTGTGAACTATTCTAGGGAAAAATTTAATGCAAATACGGGTTGGTTAGAATTAAGTTAGAATTCCCATTGAAAGAACTGTATAGAAAAAAAAAAGGATCGTTCCTCACCAACAGGATCACCTCTCATCTAAAATTTTAAATGAAGGTGATTAAACTCACAAATAACACATAAATGTTTTTAGTAAAACTGTTTAGAAATAAATGCACAATACTTTTTTTTATCATATCTTACTCCTGAAATGTGACTTGAATTGCAAATAATTTTAAATATAACAGAATTTCAAAAAGTATATTTTAAAAGAGATCTACTTATCCTGGGAAAAAGAATTGCATTTTCAAGCTTCCGTCATAAACAATGGAAATAAAAATCCAAGATGAAATACTTTTTGCAAAAATGAAAACGATTTGAGTTCTTTTACAACAGTAAATGTATGTAAGGGAAAAAACAAAAACATTTTTTTAATGAATTAAAAGTAGACAAGAAACTACTCAATAATAAATTAAGTAATTCCAAAATATATATACAGACACATGCACGCACACATTTCCAAAATTTTTAAACCTTATATTACATTATTTAAAGTTTAGATTAGTTTATATTAACGTCCCGTTTTAAAGCTGCACCAGGGTTATTGGGACAGACTTCGTAATTTTGAACTGTGGTCAGATGACGAGGACGACGACTGAGTTGGCATTCTCCCTCTCCATACCACACCAGTGGAAGGACGTTTAGTCCGGATGGATTTAACGTGCACCAGACCCGTTTACACGACGGTTCTTCGGAGGAATCGTGTCACGATCCTGAAACTCTCCGGTTCTGAAGCCGAGATTTTACCATCAGGCCACCCTGACCCCTTACTTTATTTAAAAACAAAGATTTCGGTTGTAATGTAATTTCTTGCCCAAACAGAATTACCAGCATTAAAGATGTTAAGGAAAGGAATTTTAAGGAAACAAAAGCTTAACAATATTCTCAGACCTGTAAACGATGCAAACTACACTTGTTGCCAATGTTTAATTGTTACATTTGCATCTTTTAAATGCATGTAAGTTACAGTCACAGAGAAACTAGATAACTGTAAGAGAAAAATTAATCTCGAGGGAATTCTAAGATCTGAAAAAAGATATCATCATTTAAATTGCATGTTTATATATGGAATGAATACATTGTGCTCGACTTTTCTCGAGTTCCGGAATTAAAAGCATTCTTTGCGCTTGCAGTTAACAATGAGAAAATTTATATGAATTCTTTGGGAATTGTGTTGGAAAGATATAGCTAGATACCTTAATATAAAATGTCTCTTGTGAATAAGTTATGCAACAGTTTTACTTGCATTCATTTGTTGGCTTTATACAAGGACTTCAAAAAGCATAATCAAGTAAGTATCCTTTGAGTCCACAAAATGTTTGAATGAAGAATTAGAGAAAAATAATTTATCATAAAGTTTTAAAGATCTTTACTTTTATTAATGTACTAAAAGATAAAATTATCTTATTTTAATTATTTTCTAACTTTCAATTTGTTATAAATGTCAAGGAAAGTTGAAATCACTTTTTCTCACTTATGCCGCCAGGTGACGCCATGCACATGGAAGAAAAAAAAATTGAGTTCTCTAAAGAATAAAATAATTAATTGGAATCGATGTTAAGAAAGCGTACAAGATTTAAAAACATTAACAAACTAGGAAATTAATGGATACTCAACTGTAAAATTCGTCATTTACAGTGTGCAACTCGAAGTGATATTTTGAAATTTTGATTTGAATTTTATTTTATTAAATATTAAGCTAACTGTTGTTGTATTTCAGCTATAATATTCCGAGAAGATTATTACGCAAAAATAAATTTTACGCCAATTTTTAAATTTAAAAATAAACTGGCTTTTTAATTATACTAATTTTATAATAGTGCAGAGTTTTGCTGAATTTCGACAAATCTCTTTTTTTGCTTGATTTCTAATAGTAAATTATATTATTGACCAGAAGTTCAAACATTTTCATTGTTTCATCAACTATTTGATCGTGTGATTTTCTTTCATTTTTGAAAACTAAAGAAGCATTTTATTTCATATATGTGTAATTTCAGTGAAGAATAAAAAATTGAAATTAAAATACAATTTAGAAGACAAATGACCCCAGATATTTGCGTTTTTAATAGTTTTATGATGTCATGGGATTGATCACTATTTAAAAAGTTCATGCACACAATAAATATAACTTAACTAAGGCAAATAAAATAACATGGCTTTAATGTATGAAAATCTGATAGGATCATTGGCATGAAAATATATATAAGAAATTTAACTGGAATATAATCTAAACAATATTCTTTTCGAACTAGTTAGTTGCCTGTGACTACTAAATAATAAATTTATGCTTCAAAAATTTTTCAAACGAAACTTTCTTTCAGATAAAGCAAATGCAACACTAAAGTTATTTTTTTGACTATTTTTCTTCTATATTTGAAAAGAAATATAATGCATTGAGAAAACTTTAAAACTTTTATGGAAGGACCGAACAGAAAGAGATTTGGCATTTTCCGAATAACATTTGTCTTTTTTCAACGTATAGGGTATTGTCAAAAAACTTAAAGAAGATGAATTGTGTTAAAAAAAAAACTTTTCTCTGGTCTTTCTTAAAAATATAGGACGCATACATTTTCTGTATTTTTGAACTTTTCCATGAAGTTGCTAAAGTTTATATAGGAAAATATATATACTGTTTATATATTGTATTATATATTGTTTTCTTTATTGATGTTTTAACATAAATTTGAAAAAAATTAATCGTTTGCATTTAATGCCATTTTCTTGCTGAAAACACAAAAATGTGGATACTAATTTAATGTATCATTTTATCATAAATATATAACTTCTTTTAATGTTTTACTAAATAGCTTACTAAAAAATAGTAACCAAGCATCTTTTATTGGAGATAGAATAAGTACAAATTTGGTAATGTAATTTAGGCAAAAAATTAGGCAGTATAAAAATATATTAAAACTTATTCATATTTCTGTTTTACATCAAAATAATAATCCAAATTTAACAATACAGCAAAGGAGGTTTCATCTTTTTTAAATGCGTTTTATGAACAACAATTTCGATTTATGTAGCAATCACAGTAGTTTTTGTATCATTTGTAATGAAATAAATCCTTTTATTTTTCATAGAGAATTCTTCTGAAAAACATATAGTTACTACCTGTATATTTATGTTTCGAAAAAGCATCTATTTAATTAACCCTTCACTGTATATTGTATCAGATTTGATGTATAATTTTTTTTCTCACGTTGAGAAAGAATAAAATATTTTTTTCTTAGAATAGATGTAAAACAATTTGAAACAGAAATTTAGAATAAATTCTAGAACAGAAAGAAGAATTTTTAGAATACAAAAGTTTGTTATTTTCTAAATTCTATTTCGACTTTTTAATGCATTTTTTGTTGTTATATGTCAGCTTCCGAAACGAAAAATATTTTTTATTAATACATTTTAAAAATTCGATCGTGCATTGAAGTGTCAACAATATTCAGATTAAAATTATTTTTCTTTATATATTTCAATACTCAACTTATGGCATTTTATTTAAAGTTCTTTTAGTGAATATAAAATATAAGATCTAAAAAAATAATTTTAACAAAGGCAATACTTTCAAATATAAAGAACGTTTATGTTATTTTCAAGCATTTCTAATAAGAAAGTATTTTATATCAATTTAATATTTTAAGAATTATAATCCCACTTACTATTACATAGAAGGAATTATACTTTATTAGCAAACCAACTGAGAAATACACATTTCATAACTTGCATGTATTCAACCAAAGCATTATTTCAGTACCCAGTATTTCTCAGACTGAGTTTAGTTGTGCATTTTCTTTTCTTTCCTCTAGGTAATTTTCCATTGAAGCACGATTCTATTTTCTTTGTCTAAAATTATTATTCGAATGAAGAGGAAGGAGATAAAGAGAAAAGAATGCAGGAAAAGGATCTTATTTTGAATTTTCTTTCATCCGGAATTTATGGCATTCGAGCCGATCATGGGATGTTGTAAAATACATACTTAAGAAGTAGTTCGAGCTTAATACTTGCAGAAGAAGTGATTATTGTTTCAACTCGCCAGCTGGACATTTTGCTATTCGTCCATTTGATCTTATATTCATAATGTCAGGCTCTTAAATCGATCACGTGATTTTTTGAAACTTCACGAAGAGGAGGAGGGGGGGGGATTGCGAAAAGAAATTTCTACACTTAACATAAATGGAAATGAGAATTAAACAACATAGGATAACTCATAATCCAATTATATATAAGTAACATAAAACGCAACCTATAAATCCTATTAGACATATTTCTATTTATGAAGTTTTACAAATAATATTATTCTTAATGTGTCAGCTAAAATTTCGCGTGCTTCCGTAAATTAAACCAATTTTGCACTATTGTATTTTATAATACATCTATTTTTTATAACACATTTCGGAAATATTTTTAAACACAAAATTTTTAAATAAGTTATAAAATTATGAACAAGAAGCTGTAAAGATTGTAATTAGTTCAACCTTGTTAGGCGAACAACAAATATGTGGATATTGTTTTCAATGTCAAATTGAAAATATTTGGAATGATAAATAATATCGGTGATATAAATGCTTTTAAATAGGCATTGTGATTGTTTTGAGATATTTGAAGCAATGAGACATATTTACTGATCAAATTCTTTTTACTTTTTATTAATTTGCATTCTTTCTATATTTGTAGTTATTTAAATTATTTCCCTTTTTTTATTCATTTATTTTCATTTTTTATTTATTTAAATTATTCCCTTTTTTTATTCATATATTTTCATTTTTTATTTATTTAAATTATTTCCCTTTTTTTATTCATTTATTTTCATTATTTATTTATTTAAATTATTTCCCTTTTTTTATTCATTTATTTTCGTTTTTTATTTATTTAAATTATTTCCCTTTTTTTTATTCATTTATTTTCATTTTTTATTTATTTAAATTATTTCCCTTTTTTTATTCATTTATTTTTATTTTTTATTTATTTAAATTATTCCCTTTTTTTATTCATTTATTTTCATTTTTTATTTATTTAAATTCTTTCCTTTTTGTTTATTCATTTATTTTCATTATTTATTTATTTAAACTATTTCCATTTTTTTATAGATTTAAAAATTTTCCCCTTTTCCTAAAAATTAGTTCCACTTATCATTTGGATTCTGTTATCATAAGCTTTAACTTATCCTCTTTTCATGTTAGTCTTCTGATAATTTTTACCGTTTTTAATAAATTTAAGCAAATTGATTTATACTGATAAGTTAGTTATAATCTAAATTTAAACCAAAACGTAAATCTAAAACTAAGTCTTTAAAACTTTAATATGAATTAATTTAAATAGATTTAATAAAACAAATTTAAATTATCTTCACTTTTCATTGGGTTTTTTGTCATCTTGCTCTTATCATGTTAAATTTCTGATAATTTTTTTATGTAGGTTAGCGGAAGTTAGCGTAACAATTTTATGACTAAAAGTTTGACCATAAAATAAAATAGCTGTCGTGATTATACTCTGAGCATACCTAAGTTAGTAATTTTTATAGTTCCCTAGGTTTAATTAAACGCTTACTGTTTAAACTTTTAATGACTATTTTTTATAGATTTACTCTGCATTTACACGGTCTGAAAGCCTGTTCCTGTCATATGCAGAAGTCGATATTAGGATGTCCATTAAAGATTTTCTATAATTTTTGGAAGCCTGATTTGATTTGTTAATTACTTTTAAGTTATTTATGCATCTTTCCTTTGAGATATACTAAAAATTCTACTTCTGGATTCTGGAGGAATTCCACATAATAATTCTTTCTGAAATAGATTTTGTTTTTCAGTAA